>JBCEZX010000075.1:5447470-5470148 GCA_039654345.1 Cataglyphis cursor
TCTCTCTCTCTCTCTCTCTCTCTCTCTCTCTCTCTCTCTCTCTCTCTCTCTCTCTCTCTCTCTCTCTCTCTCGCTCCGGTATTTGCGTTCTCATTAGGAAATGCCACAAACCGATTCAAACAGTTCCGATCTACCACCGTGCTAATCCGCAAAATGGATTAACCACATGCCTCTTTCGACCATTTTGAAATCGATATCTGCGGACGCTTCATGTAATCAGAAAATGCTCTTAAAGGCGCGATATTAATCCAGACGTTCCCGCGCTAATGATGTCTCACGTTCGGTGGATTCATTATAAAGGTTCGTGGAATTTAAGTTCTCATTAGAAATTGATACTGAAGTCTGAAAAGAGTGAATGATCATTTCTTAAGTAACGTAACTCGAAGGATTTGTACTACGTGACAAGTGTCTGAAAATATAATTAATTTTGATTTTTTTTTTTTTTTTTTCTTAAAACTGGCCGAAATAAAATCTGTTAATATTAATTAATTCAATTTTTTTTTAAACCGAGAGTTTACATAATGGATACTTTTTAGAAATAGATAAATTTTTGGAAAAAAGAAAGCTTGTCTAAACTATTAATTTTGTAATGCATGACATGTAAGTATTCTATATTTAAAAATATCCTATCTCCCGAAATGTGACAGTTTTACAAAATGCGTATCAAAATTGTCGCTTTTATCATATTTTGATAAAATCGTGCGGGAAAGGATGGATATGTAAATATGAGAAACATCAGCAAAATTATTTCAACTGCGTGGCCGATTGTGATACTACACGTGCGGAGGTTACAACTCATAGGATCGCGACAAAATATGCGTTATTGTTATTTATACAAACGCTCGCAACACGTTACTGCTAAACTCGTTTTACGAGCGAAAAGTTTCGCGCTCTCCACGAACGACATTCGTATCGTACCAACCATTGGTAAGATTTATTTAATTTCATAAATTTTATGCATATCTCTGCGATAATACGCATATTATTATGTTATCAATGGATTATGGTATGTTATCAATTTTGTTTTGTTTGGAAATCTTGGGCAGTTGCAAACATGAATTGAACAATATTATTTTTTCTTTTGATCGTCGATTTGTCCTAGTCCCTCGGACGAATATCTTTGATCTTTCGAATAATCGAAAGCATTTGTTCGCTAAAACATTGAAAAATATGCGCGGGGCATGACAAAGGTTACATCCATCTCATACATAACGTTCCATCTCATACATAATGGATCTGTAACGGTACGTAAAATAATACGTGGTACCAACACTGGCAACTGTGAAACAATAGTAAACTCATACGTAAACCAGAGGTTTATCGGAAATGCTCAAATCGAACGGACTACATAACTTACTAAATACGTATCAAGTAGCCGATTCTAACGGAACTACAATCCGGTAGTGGATTTGGTAATGTTCTGCAGCAGCTTGAAACTTGTTTGAAACTATTAGTCCTTTTAGAGATAACGGCACACAATTTATATCTATTTTACATTTATTATATTTTATTTTACCTTACATTTATTATATTCTCTTTTACGTTTATTATATTTTATTTTACATTTATTACATTTATTAATATTGATAAATTGACTGTGTCTCAATAATTTATCATACATCCAATTAATTCAGAATAAATTTATTTTCTTTCCTTTATTAGAACATATTTTTATGGAGAGATTTATGGAGATCGAGACGAAAGAAATCTTGCATATTGTTTGAAAAGAAGTGGTGTCAAGATATTTTGTCCTAATTCTTAGATAATTTATATGTGCAAATGATAACTTTTTTATCTATCTATTCTAAGTTTTTTTTTTTTTAGAATATTGCTAAAAAGTTCAAAGGTTGATTCAATTCAATGTTCAATTCTCCAACGAACGCAGCGCAAAGTTGTATCTCGAAAATGCAGAGAAATAGAGAGAGAAAGAGAGAGAGAGAGAGAGAGAGAGAGAGAGAGAGAGAGACCAACGCGACACTAATGGGCGACGTTGTTGCTGTTGTTTATTGTAGAAGTTTGGGCCGATTTTGCGCGACAAGTCGACCTTACTCAGATTGGGATTGTACCGGCAAATTGTTCCCTCGAGTTGAATTATAACGTTCTGCCCGTTCGTGGCAATTCCATTTGCTCGCTTTATTACGTTAACTAGACGACAACGACGACGAGGACGAGGATAAGACCGATGACGACGAGGCAGATGCCGTCCACAACGAGCCGCCGCCGGCTACAATAGATCAAAGGATTTTATCGAATGAATATCTGCGTTTACTATAATGTGGTTTGCCGAGTCGATAACAACTATACTAGGGTCTATCGTGAAACAGCGCGATGAGTACGAATGAATTTTTGCGATATTCCGTCAGAATCTCGTTGATCCTCGGAATGCAGCGAGGTAGATGTTTATCGGCGTGTAAAAAAAGGATAAGAGGTTGAAACACGGTAACATTTCGTTTTGTAAGGGCGACGTGTCGCGAATAACGAATGCGCTCTGCGATGGATCAGTTTTGTAGTTCACAATTGTGTTTTTACAGTGACAGAGTTTTCCTAAATAAGGACAAGGTTGGAAAACTAATACTCATTATTTATTTATTAAAGAATAAACTGATGAGAAAATATATTATATATATTAACGAGATAAGACGTTAGCCAATTGAATGAATTATAAGCAGAATATAAATTTATTTTTATTTTATTTGATATGTAACTTGAGTATGATATTTTCAAATATCACGAATATAACTCAGCATGTTTAATTTAACAGACAATGAGAAGAATTTATTTAAAGATGAATGAAATTTAATAATGGATATTGATATCCATCGATATCCATATCCATATCATTACATCCGTAAGCGCATTTGTTGTATCGATTAACTTATGATTAATATTGATTTCGTGAAAGATGTTTTGTTGGTACTACATTACTACGCGAAATATTTATGGGCAAATCTCGCATTCGTCGCTATTTCAATAGTAATTTTATCTAGAGGTGAAATTTATTTATAACGTCGACTAATTCAACGCGAACCACATGGCGGACTGCCGATGTTATCGAGAGATCGATGGCCACAATGAATTTTGATAGCTCCCTACGGAACACACTATCAGGATTTAATACATTTCTCGCTTGTTAGAATAGAATGGAAAAGCGAAAATGTATGAAGCAAATAGAAATCGTCATATATTTTGAAACTTCTATAATTAATCAACGTCGCGTTAATAATATCACTATATAATTTTTTAATTCTTTATTATTACATAACATTTTTATTATTACATAATATAACTTGTATGATTAATTTAGTTATGATTTATAGTAGAAACGATCAAAAATAGATTATTCTTAAATAATGTCTGGTAGAATTATCATTTACAATAGAAAGCGTGATAAGATTCTTTTGAATTATAAATTTATAATTTAGAATAACATTCTATAAAAAACTCGCGAAATTTTGAAAATATGTCGTGATCTAATAAAAGTAAACTTTCGTAAATCTGAATAGTTTTGATTCAGCAGCGTAAACGTTATATCTTTTTATCAAATGGATTGTCAAATGTGAAATGTATATTATTATGTATTCATAAATTCATATGCCCTTATACGTTTTGCAGAAACTTACAGTCTTCTGTCGCATAAATGCAGAATACAATTGAAACCGTATTGTAGATTTCCATGGAGACTACTAGTATTCATGAAAATCTGTCTCGCAATGAATTTCAGTGATTTCGATAGTAAAATATAACATTTTCAGATGTGGAATAATATTTTCTCATAAATTCTCATTATTATGCTCAATGTTTCAGTTTATTTTTATTTTGCAATCAGTATATTATCTCTTTATATAAAAGTCTCTCCATATAATCCTTTTTTCTATATTTCCTGTATAAAGGCTATTATAATTGGCAGAAAAATAATTTTCAAACAATCCGTTTACATGCTTGCTTTATTTTCATTTCAAATCTCTTTTCGATAACGAATTGCTTCGAATCCATCATTTCTATTATTTGTTAAATAATCCACATTTATAAACCAATCTCACGTAAAGCTCAAAAAATCTAGTGATTTTTGTCCGGTCGTTTTCTTAACGCATTTGACAATGCGATTTAAATATTTAAAAACATCAGAATTCCGACGGAATTAGCGTCGCAAACATTTTATGACTCTGACTTATCCCAAATCCTTAAGTCATCAATGCCACAGTTGCAACGTTTCTACATTTTCCACGCGTATGCGTCTCACCGTTTCAATTATCCTTAATCTCTGGCTGTGTACGCTAAATCGGGCAATCTCGCTTAATCAAAAGTTTTGCCGGCGTTTTATGTCTCGCAACGCTTGCGATCTAATTCTGTATGTGTCTCGTTCCTTTTTGAATTTGCTTCGTAATAACGACGAACTCGAATTATTATATCGCGCTCTTGCATTCGCGCAATCAAGTTTTCCGCAAACTTTGGTGAACGCACTATTGTACACGTCTCTCATTATGCAAGCGAAAAAAAAAACATACCGCCGTATCTCTTTGTTGCAATATTGATCTCCTATTATTATAGAATTTCGTTATCATATTTTTTTTGCAAAAATCGTATTGTTGCGATTTTCACGAGGAAGAGAAAAGGTTTTGTTAAAAATATTTTACTAAATATTTGATACATATTCATTTATATAATTATATTAAAATTGATCAATATATCTTCGATTACGCGTTTTCCCTATACGAAATATTTTTGCGTAAATCAAATTATCTCCATTCCATTATTTTGTTCCTTTACGAGAAAGGAAACATTCACTTTTCGTCTCGAGTACGTAGATACGTCATATACAGAGAATAACTATCGCACTAAAGGACTTTTATTACTCGGCAAACAATTGCATTGTCGTCACGCGTAACTTTATCAATAAAATCTTAATGTTAGAACATTGTTCATGATTTATTTACTTGAGGCTACGACGGGACTTTATTGAGTGAGTGCGAGATACGTGACATTTCTTCGGCAGATTTTTATAGCCGCCCAAGAAATTTCTTGGTGATTTATTTTACATCGGCCTGGCACGTCGTAAAGATCGCTCGCTTGCAGAGCAATGTTCGTTCGCGAACAGGGCGACAGAGTAGCACCACTTACTGAACGTTCAATTGAAATGCGATCGCACGAACGAGAAGTATATCTCTTTTTTTCGCGAGTAGAGGCTCCCCTCTGTTTCTGGCAGCCGGACGACGAGCGAAAATAAATGTTCCGCCAAATTCGCTTTTGTGACCGTGAGATTCCATTACTGACATAGGTCCGACGTACATCCTATTAATTACATGGACCTCGCTTTTTCTCAATTACACGACGATAAATCGCCGGCATCTATATATGAGCAGTGATTAATTAAAATTAATAATTTCCAGACGCGCGGAATGATGAATCTTGATGAGTATGCGATGAAATAAAAAATTAGTTTTTTCTGTGAGAAAAAAATATTATTACGATAAAAAAATATACATAAAACGCGTAAAAAATGAAATAATATTTAAACTGCTTAATTTAATATATATAAAATTTTGAATTTAATTTTGCTCTTTCTTTTTCCTTTTCTCTAAATACTATTTATCACAATCTTAATTAATTTAATTTTCTATATCAAATTTATTCAAGCTTCTACTTGCGATAAAATGCTTTCCTTTTTATTGCTCGTTGGAAAAAAATAAAAGAAAAAAAGGAAGAATACAAAATTGAAACTCTTTCGTCCCATATCATCGTATGAACATGTAATATTTTTATTAATATTTTTATTAAAATAATATTTTATCTTCAATTCTTAATTCTAATTAAAGTTGCAATTCTACAAACTAATTTATTTTATAGAGATATCTCCGTTCTATTAAATCCGAATATAAAAAGCCAATATCCTCGAAAAGCATAAGTCACTATTCCGCAAATTAATTTTCCTCACGTGACTGCGTCGTGCGAATAAATTTCTCGAGCAAACATCAGTTCGCTACACTCAGAGTGAGAGAAGTTTATTCCCGCGATTCGTCGGAGCGATGAGGACGATTTCTTTCGGTAACCCCGGTACCACCATCCATCGCGCGAAATATCCTTACGCCCTTATCTCCCTGGGAGAGAGGTGCAATACCATTGGACGTGAGTGTGTGTGTGTGTGTGTGTGCCTGTGTACGTACACGTACAATGTGCCTGTAAGCGCGCTCGAATCGCAAAAGTACGCGGAATTTCGCGAAGCTCTCATCGACGTTACAATAACCGCAATATATCCGAACGCGGAGCTGTTTCTTTGCGATACGACGAGAACGACGACGCCGGGATCTCTCCGAGAGGAGAAAAGTTAGGGACGGGGAGGAATTGTTGGATGCGACCTAGTAAGTGGGTGGGTGCCTGCCCTCACCGGTGGTGGGTGCAACAATGGCGAAATATAAATCTAAATCCCAACCGCCATCCTTCCTGCTCTCCTTTCACCCGCGTATCTCTACGACACCTTTATCTTCCTTTTTCGTCTATTCCCGCGAACCTCCTACCGGCGACGATGCTCTCCCGGTAGTCCGTGTGCCTGGTCTTTATCCTCGCCCGAGAATTTCTCTCCCGCTATTCAAAACTCCTGGTCTCTCTTTCGCGCTTCCTACCTCTTTATATCGTTCTCATGCTGTACCTCTGTCTTCCGCTTTTAATTCGCCTTACGCAGGGGCTTCTTTATTCCTCGGACCACTTTGGATTTTACCCGCGTACCAGTCGTTCCAACAAGATAATGGACGAGTTAAACAGGAAATAAAGTAAGAGGGAATATATCGCGAATGTTACTTTTTTTCTGCATTCTCTATATAAAACGCATTTCTATATTTCTACTACACATTTATAGAGATTTTTTTTACGAAACTAAATATACTTCTATAAATTTTGTATTAAAAGGAGAACAAATTATAACTTTATTATATTTATAATTAATATTACTTTTTTTTTTGCCCGATGTCATTTACGAAATAATGGAATCGCGCGTAATAAAAGAATTACAAAGATCAAATCAGTCATCTCTCAATTTTTTTTTTTTAGTATTACAATAAAACGAGGATTTGTCGACATCCCTGTTACAATTTTTTTGCCAGTGTTATATTCTCGTTATATTATATATATTGTAAGATTTATATGTACATAGACCCGCGAGACCATTGTCCGGGATACGAGATCGTCTCCTAATTTTTCTCTTTTGACTTATCCTCCATATCTGTCTTATTCGTTGCTCTAACCCCTTTTGCTTCAGTTTCTTTCTCCCAACGGTACATATCACGAGTACTCATTCTTCTTGAGACCATTTCCTTCGTATATATATTCAGCTTTTCGCGCTCCCACGCCTTTCAGTGATTTCCCACCGGTCTTTCATTTTATTTCACGCCCTTCGGGCACTCTCGTCCAGTGGTATTTATTTACTATTAACAAAACACATTATATATATATATATATATATATATATATATATATATATCTCTTATCGCTCGTTTCAATATTTATCTTTCATTCATTTTTGTCGACTTACCTCACACCACGTCCTTCGTATCCCTCGGAAATTTTGTCCGCTGCAAATTTCGCCATTTGCATATTTTTCCTCTTATCTTCTCCATTAAAGTATCTTTCTGATCTGATTTTTCTACGCTCTTGCGTTTTTTGTCTGAAATTATTCCGAGATGTTCAATCTACTTCTTTGTCTTAACCAACTTTATTCTGACGAAGCATCCCTCTTATCCCCTTTTGCACTTATCAAGGATCCGTTCTCTATTCATATCCCTTGATCTTGTCGTCTTGAGCTCCCATCTCTTTATTTTTCTCACTCGAGCCGTCTCTTCTCTACCTTATTGTCCCTACTTGTTCTCCTTTCAAAGTCGGGTTTGCACATCGGCGCTTTCCCGCACCGTTCGCATCGTTTTTTTTTTCCCGTATTTTTTCAATTTGCCTGAAATCGTTTTCTTTCTTGGCGCCGTGATCGGCTTTAGCATCGGTTTCCTTTTTCCGGTCGCTTTTCTTTTCGGTAGCGCACGGTTTACTTCGTCGCGTCGACGCTCGAAATGCTCGTCCGTTTTAATTTTCTCGGGACTCTTTTGCTTCCTGTATTTACTTGCTTTATTCCAACTACGTTTTATCCGCAAGCATACTCCATCTCTGCTCTCGCACTTTTTGAAATTTCTATTCGTCGATTTACGCTTTTCCGAGAGTAAAGTCATCGTCCTTTTCTCTCCTTCCACCATATCGGGATGTCTTACATTCAATTCGCTCTTTCCAATCACTTTAGTCTTGATCCACTTATCTTAAGTATCTATCCATTCCGCTTATCCATATTTTTCATCGCTATTTTACTTATCACATCATTGTTCCTCTCTTCTCATTCATCGTCCGATGTTTCTTTTAGCGCCAGCAACATCAAGGCTTTACATTTATTCTTTTTTCATCCATTTCGCCTTACTAATCTCTTTTCTTTATTCTATATTATTATATCTCGACAACAACTACCTGTCTGTCCCCAACAAATATATACTTTTTTTTACTTCCAGATAAATATGTAAGATGACATCCACGAATCTGTTAGAATATGTATACCATCATTTTGAGACATAACTTTTTGTTTGATTATAATCACAAAAGTGCAACGTGTAATTGATGCAAACTAATTTTTCGATACTTAATTAATGCTTTACTCTCATTTATTTTAAATACTGGTTTTGTAACTTGCGAACTGGATATCTCGATATTAATTTTACCGATACCTAACAGAATCTTGCATGCGTGTATATTGGTATTTGTATTACGTTCAAAATAAATATGTAGGGAATAGCGATATTTTTTTTTAACGTTTGTGAATGTAAATATTTAGGATTTGATATAGAATAGTAGTTATATAAAGCACGTATATTTTTTTTTTTTTTCTGTGCAGAAATCGTTTGGAAAGCAACACGGAACACTGGAATGCTTTGCTGCTATCATTGCGCGAACTCATTGAATGGGTGATAAGGAAAGACACAGAGCTCACCGGCTTGGGACCCGTTTGCGGCGACGTGGCTGCGCTACAAAAACAACAAGTAAGTTGCCAAATGTTGTTTCGCGCATAGATTACTTTGGGTACCGTTTCGTCGAGTCTCGGTTAGTTCACATAAACCTGTAGAAGTACGCGAAGTTTACTCTCCTCAGCGCTCGCGTATTCATTATCTTCGAAAGACGATACGAAGAGCGTACTCCATTCAGCATCTCTAGCTCAAAAGCATCAATTTCGAACTTTAATATCCAAGTCAAATTATCTGAATATGACTTATGTACCTAAAATACCGAATTCGCGTAGTCATCCTTTGAGAGGTTTGCGAGTTTCTGCCTCGGAAACTGTATAGACGAGTAGAATGTAATTAAGC
Organism: Cataglyphis cursor; assembly: GCA_039654345.1. Taxonomy (NCBI): domain Eukaryota; kingdom Metazoa; phylum Arthropoda; class Insecta; order Hymenoptera; family Formicidae; genus Cataglyphis; species Cataglyphis cursor. The sequence goes on from JBCEZX010000075.1 coordinate 5,456,851, forward strand.
GTAAGCTTATGTGCTATCAAGCGAGTGTTCAACTGTCTCTTTGAAACGCGGTAGCTCATGCAGAATGAATGTTTACGTATTCTCACCACGTATGCGTGTCAAGCTTCATGGATACGTTCGTCTCAATTACTACGTATTGTCACGTCAATTGTTCGTTAAACGCTTTCTAGTTGAATTCATTGTCAATTTTGCTTAATTAAATTTATATTCTCGGCTCACTAAATTTTGTTTAATAGAAATATATAGTCTATTTATTTTAAAGAAATCTTTGAGCGATATTGTCTCATCTCTCTCTTATATTAAAATAATTTTTTGTGTATTCTAAATTATAGGCATGTATTAGTGTTTTATTTAAAACGAAATTAACATCGATAATATGATATCATAGTCTGATAAATAATTCGTTTTACTCTCTCGAACTATTAATTATTTTAAAAATTAAACATGCTCGTCTACAAAATTGGACGTATCTGTTAATATTCATAGATGCAACCGTGTTAATTTATGCGAATATCATTTGCGCGATAGTGTACAAAGGCACACTAGTAGTTTGAATTAATCCAGATTAGAACGCGCGTGTTGCCGGCAGAAGCGTCTGTATCATATATATAGATAGCGAGTCCGAGTGTACGTAGATGATAAGCCGCATGTCCCTCGACCAGATCCTCGATGTCATCGTGCGGCTAGATCTGCGTATGTATTTGTCACTTGCGTCGTATAATACAGGAAATTGCTATCGATTATCCTTAGTTGCTCAAGCGAAAGCGTAAAATGCTCAACCGATTGTATACTTATTTGATTGGCGCAATTCACATATTTCTCCCGCAAATTTGCTTCGAGACATAACACGAAAATGATATTAATTTATCGCGATTATTAGAAGAACAGATAAATATACTTGAATAATACACATTTTTGCATTTATCAATTTATACGGAAAAAGTAGAAAATTTTAACAGTGGAGATTTTTTTAGTTCAGATATTTATTGTTTTTAGTATCTTATATATATTATTAGAATTAAATTTTATAATAAATTATATTTAAATTATATAATAACGAGAGATAAATAATACAATTAAATTATAAATCATATCCGCATATTTAATATTGTGACAAAAAACAAAATGGTAGATATAATTCTATTTGACAGCGTATTAACTATGAAAATATTATAAATATCGAAAAATCTGTTTTTTTGCACAGTATTTTCATCGCAATGCGAAAAATTTGAATATTTCGTTCTCGAGAGTCGTTTCGCAGATTTGCGAAAATGTTGCAATCGCATTGCTCAGAGTTTGCCCCGCCGCAGTTTCTACGTGCGTTCTCGGCATTCCTTCAAGTACAGAATTCAACTCTCGCACTGCAACACCCGACCACCGTGTTCCAGCAATTGTTTCCTAACGTAATTGTTTATCCAGACTTCTCTCCAGTAGATCCAATTAAGATCACTTCTCCGACACCTCAAACGTTTAATCTCTTCAATTCTCAACTGTTTTTCTTTTTTTTTTTTCATATTCATTAGCGAAATAACGTGGCAATTTAAATGAACGACGTTCATGTAATTATCGTCGACGAGATTGTCGCGAGATTATCGCTGCGGTTTGAAATTTGATGCGCCATCGGGAAATTGCGGTTAATATGAATCGATCATACGCAGATTCAATTTAAATGACTTGCCATTAATTAATAAATCCTATCCTCATGCATATGCATTGATTTTAAATAATTTCGCAAATATTCTAAATACGTGTATACCCGTGTGAAATTCTGAAGCGTTTACTTGGAGCGATTTTAATTATGCGTTGTTGATTTCATTAACGTTTGACGGCGGAGACACGGCACTTTTCTCGGCTGATTAAGCCACGCTCGCTCGCAATATTGAGATAGCCTTTATCCATGTTTTCTGTAATTAAATCTGCCTTAAGTGAATTAACGGATATATGTATAACAATGACAATGACAATGACAACTGTGTCGCGATCAGAAGCTATTGAGTTTTGCAGTTGTCAAAAAGTATTCGAAGAATTGTTTTCATTTCTATCACAATAATTGTTTTATCATAAAAAGTTTATTTTATCGTAAAAAAATCATTTTATGAAATAAATTACTTGAAGTTTTTTACGTCAATTTTTACGTCAATTTTCACGTTAATTTTTACTTCATATTTCTAGGAGTCCAGCGAACTGTCATTGTGTAAATTGAATTTTGCAATAACGAGCACGCACGCAAGATCTTGAACTTTATAAATACGTTCGCAAAACTTTTGCATTAAAGCGACTCGCAATAGCAAAGCGGTTTCATTCATTCGATCGGACACAAAACTGCCGCATTGAAACGACGCCTATCTCGGTATCGAAGTCTCGAAACGACGGTAGCGCGTAATTAAAAGAGCGTTTATTGCGTCCACGCAATCGGAATGAAAGCCGATCGAGCGCGCAGTTTAGTCGTCCCCGCAACGACGATGTAACGAGCGCCGACGGTCGTTTCTCTTACGCGAACCGCCCTGAAAAATTCTACTCGCGAGCGAGCGAGCGCGGATCGATATTCCGACTCGTCGCGTAAACTCGCGCGTCTGTAAACGGCGTCGTTACATCCGGCGACGAACGCGCCTGCATTTTATACGTCTTTCGCGTCAACACAATTTGCGAATCAAAACCACCGCGATATGCATGAGCCTACGCCATACATCGATCGAGGAATTGCATCGATTCGCGGCACGTCGCGATGGATTTTAATTTCGCGACGAAACTGCCTCGACCGCGCGCTGAGAGCGTACGTATCTTTTAAAGGACGCTCGTTTTTCGTCAAACCCATTTTTACCCCGTACATCTACGGTGCGAATGATTGATATTTTTGTTTCTGGCCTTGCCACGTCGGAATTTTTACTCTCCGTAAACGCAAGGACGGAAGTTATTTTTCGCGTTTGAAAGTTATTTTTCGGAGGAGCACTTTAGTCGAGTATCAACTCTCGGAATTTATGCCGGTGTGTTTCTTTCGGCTTGGAAAAGCCCGGATCTCCCACCGCAGCGTTACCCCAAATGTTTACGGAGAGGTCTGTCGACGCTCGTGGCTCGTGAAACATTTAACATCCGACGGACAATAGCATCGGTATAGAATTCGTCTGCGTGGATAAATAAAAAATAAAAAAAAAAAAATGTTATTGAAAAAAAATCTATTCGGAGAATGATTATGAGTATTCTATCTTTTTAATTTACAATTAATCAGCCAACTGATCATTCAGTTAAAATTTTTTTTTTTTTTTTTTTTTTGTTACATTGTACATATAAAACAGAATTATTTTTTTCTCCATAGAATTTTAGAATGCATTTAATAATTTAGTGCGTTGAAACAATTTTATTATTAATTACAGCATGCGCGTATAAAATGATAAGAGAACGAGCACAGTTTTATTCTATGATAAAATTGTTCTGAAATTAAATTGTTAGTTGTGTAAATATTTCCCTTTTTTTTGTCGTCTTGCATCGCGCATATTAAATATGGGACAAAGGGTTTTCTTTTTCTGTGAAACATAAATAATAAAATAGTTTTGAAATAATTCATCTCTTTTCAGTATGATAATCAAACGGACTACAGTTAAAGAAGATTCTTATTGTCAGATGCGCATACATTATTGAGATACACATCAGTGCATTGTTGCCGTACATATCTTATAATTAACCTCTCGTAACACGATAACCGCATTGATAAGAAAACTCATCTTGCTGCAAGCAATTAGAAAATGTTCAACTATCTAAGCCGCTCTAATTTCTTTATTAGCGCCTTGACTAACGGCTAAATGTCATACGTAACTTTTCATGCAATTTACAATCAGAATATAAATATTTGTGACTAAAATCCGGGTAATTTATTTAGCAGGAATTTTAATTCTTTAACAAAAACAATAACATGTTTTGTATAAAAGATACATGATTTACATGTAAACAAGTGATCTATTTTTTATAAGAGAGGCCTTGGAAGAGAAATCTGTACAATGAGAATTACGAGAGAGCAAGAAAAAAATAAAGAATAAACACGCAATGAGATTTCTATCACTCACCGCGCGCTACGCCATCAGTCTTCGAAATGGGAAGCGAGGAAAGAAAATAAGAAAGATATAAGAATGATTAATGACCAGTATATCATGAAATCTGTGTTCTGCAGAACACCAATTTAACCAATTTATTTAATAGTATATTTTTCTTCTGGCAGATTATATCTCTTCTTCAAAATTCATCTCGCGAATTTCCAATTACTATTAACAAACAAGCAACGATAAATAGCTAACGATTATAATAGCTTAAATCACGAAATAATTGTTTTATATATTACATTTATAAACACAAATTTAAAAAATGACATTAGATTGAAAGAAATTATATACGTCTTTATTTGTTGTGAAATATTTCGTATCATGTTATTATTTTTCCAATCGGTTTGTAAAGATAGATAGATCTGCACTCCTAAAGAAATATGTGTGATTTCATTCTTAAAAAAAAAAACAATTGTTTTTCACCAGCGATTGATGCAACGCGCACTGTGTGGTTTGCGTTAAAACGCTAAAAAAATCATGCAAAATAATATTGATGCAAGATTGAAAAACAGAATGTTAAATCATTTAATTTATTTTGGGTATACGTTAAATATAACCACGAAAATATACAAATACCAAATGCAAAATTAATTACAAGCATCAATTACGTTGGTTAATGTAAAGCAACCTCGAAAATAATCTCTTCAAAAAAACTCGAGCAACCTCGACAGTTAAAAACGGCCCTTCTCACTCCGCATTCGTTTCACTTGCGATGAATTTTCTTCTCGTAGCGACGTAAAAAAAAAGACGAAAACTAGATGAACATGTCGTCTGGGCGTCTTTCGTCGCGCAGAAAGAAACTCGTGGCGTCTTGCCCGCAGCAAATCCTTAACCTCACGAACGACGAGAAATAATCTCGTTAACTAGCAGGCGTGCAATATCGTAAGAGTGCCTTTTTATCCACTCGACTTTTTTTCTCGCCGACTGCAGTGGGCTAATTTTCAAGCCCGCTGTAGCATCTCATCAACCGCAATTATGAATACACATGTTGATGTTCCTGCGCTGCGACACACTAGTGTTTGATATTATATTGTTATAATATTTACATCATAAAAATGTAATGTTAAAAACATTTTATTTAATTTTTTAATTTTCTTATCGTATTATTTTGTTATATTACAAGATATAATATATTTAAAGATTCGTAGAGAATGTAATAAATATATTTATGTTTTTTTTTATTAATTGCTTTGCTTATTAGATTAATTGATTTACTAGAGTTTGCAAATAATACTGTCAAAGTAATGTAACGATGTTCATCGACGTCAGTTCCAAGCTATCTTATTTATCGCAGTCAACAGACGAATTTAATCGAGGCAGAGTTGATTTTTTAAAGCCTCTTTGGCGACGAAGAGTTGATTCGTCAAGGGAAAACCTGGCACTGCACCAGACACCGATGCTCCTTGTCTCGTTATTTTTGTTTCACGATTTACGTTTCTCCTTCACAGGACGACCATCGTGGCTTCAGGAGACAGCTGGAGGACAAACGACCAGTCGTGGAGAACAATTTGCTGAGCGGCCGCCAGTACATCGCCAATGAGCCTCCGCTGTCCGACACATCGGACTCCGAAGGTACGTGAATTATGAATTATATATAAATCATGATCTAACAATTTTTCTTATATTATAACAAACAATTTTTAATAATATATTAACACACGTAATAATATCTTATAAAAATATTGCACGTGTAAAAGGCAGATTATTAATATTTTATGGTACACATAATATACTATTTTACGAATAGAAAATCTTTTTGATAATAATAAAAATATTCAAAATATAATAAAAGTACTCAATATATATTTTTTTGCGCTTTAATTTTTTAAAATCACTTTCGTGTTATGAAAATATTGTAAAAAAAGCTTCGAAAGCGCTCTACGAATAAACATCTCGCGAAAGAACAAAGAAAATCGGCCAAGTATATTCATCATTAGTTCCGTGAAACCACCTCATAACGCAAGACTGAGTTTGCCGATAGTGCTCAGTAATTAAGAGCGGTAGTGCGCCTTTCAATCTCATCAATTCGCGCTTTTATTCTTGCATTCGTAATTTTTCGTACCAATTACCGAAGGCAAAAACCTCGAGTATCCCAGCCTATCTCGCCAGTCTATCGGTTTGGAAGAGAGCACAGGATTTTCCCTCTCTTTGTTTCTGACGCCGTTTGATTTAATTAACGAATTGTTACCTGCCGCCATTGTCCTTCCGTTAGTATTCTCAATGACGTTATTTTTAATCTGTAAGATGAGACGCTTATCAATCCGCTGTATTTGAAATTTTTATTGTATTTTTTTTATAATGGTGTACAAATTTTGGGAAGTGTAACAAAATTATTTAAACAATTAAAAGAAAATTTCTGATGTATATTTCTTATCTTAAATTATTGATACGATATTTTAGTGAAATTAACAAAATCTTAGATGCACTACATTTGTCGTAATTTGTCATAAATATGAGAAATTTTATTTTATTTTTCTTTTTCTATACGTAAACTTGTGATTGCATTTTAATAATTCACATCTTTTTTCGATGTTATGAATTTCCGAATTAGTTGAGAATTTCGTGAAAAGAAGCGAAAATCAACTACTAATTGTGTATCTTCTGTGTTGTCCAGATTGTGGAAGGTTTCTGACAAATATTTTGCTCTCTTTTTTTTTTTCCTTTCTCGCCTAACTCGCGAGACCAGAAACGAGCTTCATTCTTTATTGTCGTTCTCTTTTCAAGCATAACAAGGGAAAGGAACGCGTAACTGCGACGCCTTGAATATTTTACGTAATCCCATCGAGCTATCAAAACGCGGATATTAAAAAAAAAAAAAGATAGCTATTTCTGATGTGAAATTATGTTTTACTTTATAGATAATTTATGAATTCATAGATAAGAATAATAATATTTTTTTTCCGTTGTATATATTAAAGTGAATGTCGTATGTATTAACGTGAAGATTTTTATTATAGAATGATGTAATATAGTTACACAAGAATCTTTTATATAACCATATTTTATATACCATTATAAACAACATTTGCTTCTTACATAGTATCGCGTTGTATCATAATATCATTTCAAGTATTCGACTCGTAGATAAAACTTCTAGCAGATACTGTTAACGCGAATTTATCGGGAACCGATATGAAACGTTTCTAACCAGTTACAGGCGTACACTTTTCGTTCTGTATCAGCAATTCTGAAATTTAGACGAGATGTTTTATTCATATTACGCCATCTCTGATTGAATAGAAACAGGAAAAATAAAGTGAGGCACTAAATAATACATCGAAGTGAATCAGATTTCTTTGATTCGTTGAAAATCGAGCGTGGGGGAGGGGGATTTTATTAAAAATTATTTTAGTTTTTTTTCGATACACTGCAAGTTAAATCTTATATGAAGAGTAATATACATTTAATATAACATAGATTTTTTTAGTTTTATAATTATTTCTATCGTTGTGTGTGTGTTTTTTATCACACGAATCAAATATTTTCCAATAAAATCTACAAATCTCTGTGGCTTAATATAAAAAAAATAAGCATTATAATTACCAATATTAGTTTGCATGCATTTTGAGAATCTCATCCTTAGCCTTATATATAATAAAAATATACAACTATATTTATATCCTTTCTTTAATCTAATATATCAATACATATCTGTCTCAGTTTATATTTCTCATATGTATGATATTTACTTTTATATAAAAATTGTACACTATAATTATTGATGCTTTTATTTAATTTTCGTGACGTAGCGAGTGTTTACATTACGTTGGTTAAAAAAAGAAATTATTGTGGCTAAGTAAACTTAATTTCATCGCGAACCATGTGGGGTTTTCAATCGAATTACAACTATCGTAGTACATCGGTACCGATGGAAGACTGCGCGGAGGTTTTAGAAGAGAAGAGAGTCCCCGAGAGGGATTGAAAACTTGTAGGACTTGTTAAAGTCCCAGAGGAAGGTATGACACAGTCTGGCGTATATACGTATTCTTCTTCCAACTGCTATTCCAAGTAATTAGTCAATAAGAGATACTTATTATTGGTCGTTATTAAATGCCATTGTTACGCAGCAAACTCGGATTTTTTATCCCGAAAAAGTTGTAAAGTTTTTATTGCAATATAACTTGTTTAAATCTATTACGTTTAAATGATTGACTCTTTCGAAATTAATTATAAGCGCGGAAACATTTAAATGATACTTTTATTGCAATTTTATATGCTTTTTAATAACAAGAAAGAATTTATAGATTATTAATAAAGTGTTAAATTAATAAAGTGCTTAATTAATATAAAAAAAAATGGTTCTTGAAGAAAATCAATCTTTAAAAATTTTATTTAATATATTTTGAATTTTTAACACACACGCGAATCGACGTCACGAGTGATTGAAATTATCGTCAGAATATCGCGTGATTGATCGTCAAATATCGAAATAGCCAAACGACGATAATTTAAGTAAGTTTTGATCAAAAGTTCATTAGTCTCCGTCAAAACGAGATTTAATTACTGTGGAAATATATTCGTGCAAACACGCTCACTAATGCTATTGTCGTCAAACTATATTCAGTGCCAGATTGTATATATTATGGGATTAATTTGTAGAGTCAATAATCGATACTGTCCGATTAAGAATATATATATATATATATATATGTAGATTTTTAATCCGTGCAAAATATTCCGTGTGAAAAGACTCGAATGAATTAAAATGATATCTCAAAAAGAAGTTTTGTTATTTTGTTATTATTTTTTGTTATTATTTATTTGTTATTAGAAGTTATTATTTAACTATATCTACAATATATAAAATGCAATTTGCTTATCGCTCGAATCGTTATTCAGACGAGTAATCTCGATGTATCGCTTCATCTACACGAAGGCTACGTTCGATGCCGCGGTTTTCAGGGCCGCGGTGATTGTCATTCACCGTACCTCTTGTAATATCCGACGTAAGATCCCGGTATAACCGCAACCGATAGAGCTTCGCTCTGCGTAGAGAACGGATTTTGATCCCAATAACGTGGATGCGGCGGCGGCTCCTGCGAGCGGGCAACTCCGGACAGCGGCCGCGCGCGGTTTCGCTCATTCCATAGGAAGTCACGTTTCGCGAAACGTGCCCTGCATCTGCTGCCCGGCCGCGCCGCGCAACGTCGATAAATTTCTGGTAGAATAACATCGCGCCGTAAGGCTGGATTATATAATTCCGACGTTGAATTCGTCGGCGCGAATTATTCGCAACTTTCTTCGCGGTTCCCGATCGATGCGGAACAAGAACTTTGGATTCTCATTGGTGGAATTCTCATCAGCATCAAAGAAGGATCGATTTTATTATTTTATATCTCTACTAAATGTAGTAAGTCTCTCGAAGTGTAATGAAGCGATCAGATTGTCGTGCTTATATATCTAATAATTAAATTACTATTAATTGAGATTGATGTGTACATTTCTTCGACATATTTCTTGTATCAAAATCAATGAGAATCCTTTTTGTCCTAGAAAAATATAAAACGTTTGATAAATTTCCTATATATTTGGGCTTCTATATTTTACGAGCACATTATTACATCTACAGTTACGTTCGCGAATTGAAATCGACCATATATCTTTTCAGAACTCCTTCTTCTTAGAATCATCGATCAAACGGAAATAGTTGACCTAGAATAGTTTTGTTTCTTCTTAATTGCAATTGTAGCTAAGAATATATGCGGTGAAATTTTCTATTATTATCAGAATTTATGTCAAAAAGAATTTTCAATTGTATTGAAATAATTAAAAAATAATGGAAAAAATAGATCAAGAATATTGCAAAAGAAAAATTAATATTTTATATCCACGGAGCAAAAGTCAATTTTTTAATCGCTTTTTAATTCAAATATTAACAGAAATACTTACAGAAAATAAATTTTGGCACTGAATAAATCAAAGAAATTAGTGACAATATATGCTCTCTAACACATTGTACTAATTATTTACTAAACAGTTAAATAGTTATATAAATAAATAAATTAGTTGTACTATTATAAATTATAATTATAATACAGTTTAAAAATGAGATGAAAACTTCGCATTTTTTAAATATGAATTTTTTGACACTCATGTTACTCGATAACAGCTGTAGGATTTATATTTCACTCTTTAGAGAGTCGATATTTTCATCACTCGCTTCCTATACTTAAATCTGGACTCGATGGCGAAGGAAGAGAGAATTAGCGTGACTCCGGGGATGTGGATTAAAATGAGGTCGAGAAAGGCGAAGTCAGCGAACAGGAACTAGATAAACTAGTGGCGTACGTGTTCGGAGAGTAGAGCTTCAACTGTTGAATAGATAGCTTAGTAATGAAGAGCACGGTCTCTTAATTCAATTCGTCCTACCACTGTTTTCTGAAAATGTTTTCTTTTTTTTTTTTTGTTTGTTTGATTCGCCTTGTTGATTCCTGTGATCGCGCTCCATTTTTTCGCACTCCTCCTTTAGAGAATGGAAGCTGCGACTTCATTCTATCTGTCGCGTTCTACAAGGGAGATCAATACGTGATAACATGAGGAAATTTTAGATTGCGCGCATTTCTTATCGCGAATATCTTAAATCATGGAGCTGTGCGATAAAAAGTATTTCTTTTTTATTTTTGCAGCAAATTTTCCTATTTTTTTGTTTCAAAAGACAGTATAACTTCTAAAAAGCTATTATATATAATATTTTTACTTTACCTGAATCACAAAATTTATCTAAAAAGGATCGACGAGAGAAATAATGAAGCACGATTAAAAATTACGATTAAAAAGATTTTATAGTTTTTTAGAGTTTATAAGAAGTTTATATGAGATACATATATTTTTCTTGCTTGCAATGCGTTCATATTTCGTATCGTACTAAAATAATAACTGCTAATTATTATAAATGCGCACGGAAGTTACACGGTCGTAAGCATGTAAGTGCAAAATACACACATAATCATCGCAACAAACTACTCTCATTTTCCGCGCACGGCAAACATGCGCCGAGCTTTTCCGCGAGTTGTTACCCATTAGCCGTTACCTAGATTGATCGTTCAATCTCACGTGACCCGGAAGATAATCGCGGCCATGCCTGATGTCCTGTCCCGAGCAAATCGTTTTCCCCCCATCTTTTAATATCATCGGTGAGCCTTTATCGCGGGATTTACTGCCGAACATATCTCCCTGGAAACTCGTAAAAATGCCGAGATGGCCCGCCGAGTCGCAAGAAGCCCTCTTTATTTTTCGCCAAACCGGGAAACGCGCGTAACGAAGCGTAGAGAGATGGCCGAAACTCGGGTTAGCTATCCGAGCCTATCGCCAGGAATTAATTGTCCTATGAATCACGCATCGTATCATGCAGCGGACAGTTTTTATGTGCATGTTTAGCATTGATAACGCCGACGCCGCGTACCTATATGCGCCTGCTCGTTGGCTTCCTATCTACCGCGTGTTATGTTGATTTATGTTCGCGATGTTACCCAGCTGGTCTTCGCTGCGATTCATCCCGCACATCCGCGTTTAATCGTCCAACCACACGTCGATCGAATTTATCGAGCGATAGGAAGCGCTGAGGAATCAGCAAGGAGACATTTATATTTTTGCGCGATTTCTATCGGTTCAGATTTTTTTTTTTTTTTTTTTTTTTTTTTTCACGAATACGCGCTAACAAAGCACAGAATCATGTCTAGTTAATCCTATTATATTCATTACTTATTATCTCCTTAATAAATATTATTTTTTTAAATATATAAAATATAATCTGGGGATACATTAAAGTAATAGAATATATTAAATATATTAAAATAATAATAAAATAATATTTTAAGAGGTCTTCACTATTTTTATAACAAATATTGTACAAAGTACATAGAAGCCTCAATATTTTTCTCAATATTTGCGAGATAACAAAAGCACAAATAACTAAATGAAAACTAGAATTGTGTAGATTCGCCCTGGAAAACGATGTTTAACGGTTTATTCTCTATTTGCTTTTTCTATAGCAGGCAGAGAATTGGACGGCGATTCCCGAGGATACAGAAGCGCCGAGGAGCAGGCGCGCGAATTGACACGGAGCATTCGCCGCGAAGTGAATAAACTTTCGGAGCAGTGGAACGCTTTAATCGAACGTAGCGATGCGTGGAAGCGGAAACTCGACGACACCTCTAACGTGAGTACCTTACTCCATTCTTACTTACATAGAAAATCGCTTATGTTCGAAATGGTATTCCCTGATACGAATATCAATTTTTTTTATCCTTTGCAAAAATAAATCCCGCGCCAATTGGTCCCTGACATCGGGTATATTCAGATGAAAAAGCTATTTTGAGGAAACGATCCGGACCTTTCGACGCGCGAGAAATTATTTCTTCCCTCGAGGGTGTGGAGACAGAGCTGTATAAATTGCAAAATTACGCGAATAATTCTACATGGCTTTTAGAATTATTGAAGTTGAGAAATATATTGCACGCATATCGATTTTAGAATTGTATAAGTAAAGCTGCGATTACCGATGACATAGGCTTATATGCGTACGTACATTGCAATTTAAAGAAAATATAAATGGTTGATTGCGAACGAAGATTTATCGATGGACTTTGCTACACAATTTTCATTAATTGAACGTGTAGCGAATGATTGTCAAAGATGAAATTTATTATCAGTATATTAATTACAAATAACACGTATGATATATCGCGATGAGCAGATAAGAGCGATAATGTTTGCGGACTAAGAGTTTTGCAAGAATTAATTGATATATTTTGTTGTTGGGCATAATGTGCAAACTTAAATGAAGCGCGAAACTTGAAGTTTCCTTGCGGCTGCAAGCAAATGCGAAAACTTTGATTTATATTCTTCCCCTGTGCCGCGATATTATGATAGATCGAGATAAGTCCATATAATATTAAGTGCTATCGAAAGTAAGTTTAAAATCAACTTTTATGCAAAAGAAACTTAAATAAGACTTCTTTTATGTTTATTTTATGCTAATATATTTTCTCTTTTATAAGAAAAAGTTTAAATAATTTACATATATTTATAGAAAATGCGATAAAGTAGTAAATGATACAAATTTTTCATATTTCTTGAATATCGATTTTTTAATGACAATCGAAACAAAAAGAAGTTAGACCGATTTATTTCGTCACTTTAGATCAAATACATATATATATATATATATATATATATATATATATATATAACACGTCACTCAATAAG
>JBCEZX010000075.1:5470248-5485828 GCA_039654345.1 Cataglyphis cursor
TCGTCACCTTAGAGCAAATATATATATATATATATATATATATATATATATATATATATATATATAAACGCAATACTTTAAAATTGTGACTGTTACCTCGCAGTTCCATATCTCTTCTTACGTTTTCCACACGAACGGTTTTAGATTGTTGTAATTAAATTCTATATAAAATGAAAGATATCTACTTATCCTCTTGTGTCGAGATGTATCGACAATGTCTGATGGACCATGTGACCGTGAGAAATACGGAGTATTTGGTCTTAACAAGAATTTTACAAGAGGCCAGTGACGACATCGTTACGAGACTCAATTTTTCCATCGTATCGCTTTATGATTGCCATTGCAATCTTCTCTATGAGAGGTCCCATTTGTCGGAACGACTTTGCGCTTTAGAGGGAGAGCAACCGGACCATTTATTGGCGAATTCCGAGAAAAGACGTTTCGGAAACGAGCTGCTTCGTAGCAAAGGCGATCCTTAGATGCTCTCTGGCCAATCGACGCTCGTGTCGCGTCTAATGCCACCGAAATCTCGAGCTCACGTCTTTTTCGATATCGGAAATAGTTCCCATTTCCTGAACGTTCATTTAATCGGGGCTCTACTTTGTATCGCCTGTACGTCACTTGTGCCTGATAAGGAACATAATATAATCATCCTATAAAATTAGGGACATCTTTACGTTATCGACGTTAAGAGAAATGATAGAGACTATCATCATTTTTACAAAAGAACGCCTACATAGACATATATGCGCATGAATTTCTCAGAAATCTCAATTTAATTTCGAGTCGAATATCGGAGTAGCAATAAATTTTTAATTATAATTGAAAATAGAATTTTCTGAGCATGGCTTCTAATTAAATAAGAGAGTATCTTATTGTTTATTTTCTCAACATCTCTCTCTCTCTCTCTCAGTAGATTTTATTTCTTTAGACTTTTAATTTTAAAAGTACACCAAGATATCACGTAACAATGAATATTAATCCTTCTACATATTAAAAGAAGACACATATGTCTTATAAAAGAAAAACAGAACAGTGAAAGGATTAAAGCGCTATTTAACATCGAAGATTCTAAAGTTGCGCGAAGTGACACGATTAAATATTCAGCGAGGAAAATTCGTCGACCGACTTCATCAAAGAATGCGCTCCTCAAGTTTAATGCAAACCTTGGCAAAAGCACCATCTCGTGTATACGTGCTTGAGCGAAAAGAGCTTCGCTCCGGAACGGCCTTCTTCCATACGAACCGTTTATAAGCATCGCGGAGCGTAGAAGTGAGAGGGATCCGATGTTCCTCATCCGCGGGAGGAGGTCGAGAATTTATTATCAGGCGACAGTGCGACGGTATGTATTCGCGATGCATCAATAATCGTATTCGATTCATCGCTCTCAGGTGCTTAGGTGCAGGCATCGATCGGCGCATCCGCGTCTGGCATAAACCGCGCTTTCAGGACGCTCGCGCGTCTCCACGCTTGTATTCACGTCGTTGTCGAGGTTTAATGCATCCTTTCGTGGATGGAATCGCGTTGACTTCCCCGCACGATCCCCGTCTCCCTTCGTCGCACTTGCTTTTCTTCTTTTTCGCGCGACATCACACCCTTCGGTCTCATAAGCAGTTTTACGTTTTGCATCTCGTTCGCGTGAAAGAACGATACTTGAACGCGGTTGAATATTCCACGGCTGCGTTCAGAACGTCATGCGAAGATGAAGCTTAGCTTTTCCAAAATAGTCACGGAATTTTTTTTACGAAAATAATTAAAAAAAAAATTTTTTTTTAATTTTACCTTGATTGTATTTTTGCTTTTGTGAAATTAACATATGTGCTTAAAACGTATATAAAGATATTTTACATACAGATTTTATGAAAGAACTGATCATGATTTTATTCAGAAAATTCAATCCAGTTCAATTACATTTAGTTTAATTTTTTAAATTAAAATTGAATCTATATCACTAGGTTTGGATGTAGTTATTCTATTATGACATTTCATCGACAGTAACATCGATTTTTTGAATTTTTTTAAGAGGAAAACAATCTACATTGTAACGTCGACATACGAAATATCCTCGAAGGAGACGAGATGCCACTGGTAGTGTGATTTGGAGCGCGACGCATACGCGTGCCAATCAAACGGAATTCACGATACGTGCACGCAATATCGCCTGCATCACGCACACGACGTAGCACACTGATCGCATGGTAGTTCGCGTACATCGATAATACAGAATAATTCGACGAGACGATGATGCCGGTCGATCCTCGTTTGATCGGTTGTTATTGGCAAATGAGCTGATTATCGGCCGTATTCGCGGGAAGAACCGTCCGCCGATTCGCAATAAAACGATAACAACGGATAATTGATAATCTTGATTCGGATGGAAGCGCGCGGAAGGTACGCTAATTAAAAAATTTTATCGGATACACGAGATACACGTCGAGTGTGATGGAATTAAATCGTAATAGACTACTAAACGACGTGGTGAGTTGCTAATACAAATTGTGGAGTATTAATTGACTTTATGCGACATTAATAATAGTTAACGTCAATTTATTAGTCAATTACGTTACCAGGGAATATCTTTCATATGCTCTGAATATGTGCCAACAATTGGGGTATTTTTTTGACTATAGTATTAATAATTAAATTTTTGTTATATTAAGTTTTTTTATCTATCTTAAAAATAAATTTTATTTTAGAAAATTACACACTCTGACAAGACTTAATCGTTAAAATATTAAATGTAGTTCAAGAATAATACAAGATATAATTGAAGGATGTCTAAATTCGCCAATGAGAATTTCTATATATGTATGCATCAAAAAACATTTAGATATATTAAATTAATTAAAATATAAATTTTTATAGTACAATGAAAAAAATAATAATTGATTAAAAACATTCTATCTCGCGAAATATGTCATACAATAAAATTGCATACTTTTCCACTTTTTTGTATAGTTGACCGTATTTTTAACCGAGATTAAACGAGTTCGATGAAGAAGATAATAATTTCTTTTTAACGAGCTCTAATATAATGTCGACCCGCCATGTATCCATTTTAATATAATTTGAGTGGTCCATTGATTATAAGCGGGAACAGCTTGCGCTCTTTGGAGTCGATAGTTAATTCAGCTTATCTCTGGTTTATATTCCGATATTTAATAATACGCCTATAGTTTATCAACTTATCACAACTTTTGTAAAATATCTGTTTTTATAATTTACGATCTTTACTAATCTTATCGAAGAGTTTTTAATAAAAAAAAAATTATCATTTTTATGTAATTTTATTTGACTTGAATGCACTGCTTAAGCATCAATAAATTTATCATAACCATTTCTTTCATAGGATTGAAATTTGTTGACTTTTAGATCTATTTGTCTAATTTAATAAAACATTATATATATATATATATATATATTATATCTTAATTTCTCCGTTATTGAGCCGTTGCTTACCTAAAACTTTAATTTAATGGCTATAAGTCTTAAAGAATTCATTTCGTTGCAAATTATACCTGAACGCGGTTGTCCAGAGATTCTCCGATCATTTTCAATGCCCGACGAAGCTTAATTGCAAGATGCATATTCATCAATCCATTTATTTATTCTTGTTACGAGTTGGAGTAACAAGCAAGTTTCTTAATTTCCTATTCGATCTGCGCGCGCGCCGCGTCGATAAAATCCTCACGTTTAAGTAAATAAACTCTTCAAAGACGTTCGGGAGGTGACGCGGCGACGTCGTCCTTTTTGATCGTTGTTGTTTGGTTTAAGATGTTCCCACAATGCCAGCGAATGATTTTTATCGATATTAATAACTGATATACGTTTGTCGCTCGAAATTAAACGGATCAGTCGGCCGCGCCGAAAGCGTCAGACGTTTTGAATAAATAGAGAAATACTTGCGGTAGTATCTGTCGATTAAAAGTGCGTCAAGTTAACTGTTATGTGACCGATACGATATACCCGGAAGATCAAAGTTTCCGCGCAATCAAAAGAGTCTGTATCACGAATGCATAATTCATGAGCGAAACACAATTTAACTTTTAAATTCCACGTTTTCTCGCCGCAATTCCTTCTCTGTCTTTCTCCCATCTGATCTGCCCTTCGTCGCGCTTTAATTATCGGCTATCTAGTAATTACGGACGACACCTTCTTTTTGGTCGCTGATATCGGAATTTGTCGAGGCCTTTATATATTAATTTGACTCCCTATCTATCATCGCAGTATGCCCGCAGTAGGATCGTCCAAAATTATCCCTGACAATGCAAACGAGATGAAGCGAAATGTTTCTCGTATATTTTCTTATGAATCTTTGTCGTGCACGTTATTCGAAAGTTCTTTAATATAGATAAATAAATTATGACTTGCCACTATAATTCTTCAACTATCAACAACAAAACAAATATTGACATGTATTAAAAAGTCTTTTCTTAGGATTGATGGACACGCATCATTTATTACGAGCAGAGAAATTTTATCCGCCGTATAAAGTGAAGCAAAAAATATTCTCTTAAACCATAAAACTGTTGGATATTATTTCATGTAAATAATTTGCGACAAGCATCTATCATGAAGAAATTTTTTAACAGTATTTACGAATAGCGTGTGAAAAGCAAACTTTATATATTTAATCGTTTCTCGCTAGAAAATTGCTCGTGAAAAATAAATAAAGCAATAAATCTCTCATTTTCGCGTGTTAACTGGTCAGGGCGAAGTGAAGTGGAGTGGAGTGCACTCTCTGTAAGAGGAGAGCGGGCCGGCGGATGGTTGCAATCGCGAGATATCCCGATTTAAGCTCGAAATTAAGCCGAATCGAGCAATTCGAATCGTCCGTACCGAGGAATTCTCCTCCATAAGTTAGGTATGCAAAGGAGGAAGCAAGGCAAGAGGAAGCCTGGCCAAGGCCCAATCAGGGAATATAGCCGACGATGGTTGTGTACACGTGGCGGTACGAACTGACGTATACATGCACGGCGTACAAGCGTAACATCGCGTCCATAGGCATAAAACGTACTTAGATGGATCGAATGAATGAATGAATGAATGAATGAATGAATGAATGAATGAATGAGTGCACACACGTGTCCGGGCCAGCTGCGAGAATTCAAACACCATCTTTCGAATTATATAGCCGCGTTATCGGATTATCTTCGGAATTATTCCGGATAGCGTGTTGAGAAAGGACATGGCAATCTGCGTTTCGTTCGAAAGTACATACTCAGCGTCGCGTGCGAGCTCACACTCATCTCTCTTCGTCGAACTAGAGAGTCTGAGATCGATTGTGCAGTGTCGAGGTTATTCTCGAGTGTTAGAATGAGTGTTAGATTAGATTAGACTGTATTTATGTCTCTTCATAAAAGAAATGCTCGTCGGATTGCTTACAGTTTATATTGGAATGAAAAATGAATGATAATTCTTATCAAATCTTTATTTAATGAAAAAAAAAATGTAAAATTTTTCTACATAGAAAAATAATGGGAGTTAGTATAATATGTTTTAGATAAAAAATATATTTTATTTAGTTTTATATAGTTCAAGAATGAAATAATGTGCATACATTAATTACAGCGAAAATATATTGCCCTTTTGGCTTTTAATAAATGCTCCGGTTGCACGGGTTGTATGTTCAGGAACATCTTTATAGAAATTTAATGTCTCTGTACACACATGTGACTGTCGAGAAACCAAGATAGAATCTCCGTCGCAATTACTGCAATAATGGCAAAAACTTGTTTTAAGCTGGTTAATAATTAATCAACCATGTTACGTAGAAACTTATAAGCAAATAGATATACATATATAGATGTATGTTAAATATACATTTTCCGGAGCGAAACGATAGCATTTCCGGCGATGTTAATACGCTCGGGCATTTGCATTTGCTATCAATCCATTTAACGACTAGAGCACTTAATCAGTCAGTTAGCGGCAGTTCACTAATTAGTTAATTACAAAGCAAATTTGTAGTCAGCGAAATATAATACTGTAGAAGTGTCTGTATGTATTTATAAGTAAAATGATAGATCGACGATATGCCTGCTATTCTTAAAACCGGATATAGATATTCTGAGATATTATGTATGTCATCTAAGACACAGTTGTTCAACGACTTTGCTCGTACGTCGGTTTATTAATGATTTCGAAATTGCGTCAGCCGATAATCTCTCGACAATCTCTTCCTTACTTGCGACGAAAGCAAGTTTGGAAAAAAATAATTTCCGTTAAATATCTTGATAATTTATGTGCCTCCTATACGCAGTATAATTTATGAATTGCTGCTAGTTTTATTGTTAAGGTAATATGTGTCATGTATCTCTGACAGCACGAACAGACTGGTAGAAATCGTTAAGAAATAATAAAAGATCTATGCACATTTGTTATGGAATTGTTGATCATGAGTATCGACAAGTTTTCACGCTTGTATGAGTATTGATTTATTTTTCTTTATTTCTTTTTAATTGAAAAATTAAAATTTTAGAAATTAAAAACTTAGAATTAAAATTTTATGCTGTTCCATCAAAATTTAGCAATACAATTTAATATTGATTGACATAAGAATGATACGAAATAATTAAGAATTTATTAAAAAAAGTGTTATACAAATTAAGGTCGGAATATTTCAGAACAGCCTGTACAACTTGTTCTATCCACTTAGCATCCGTCGATTTTATCACTCATCGATTTCGATTAACGCGACATGCTTACAAACATCGTGAAAGAGATCAGGTGAATTTGTGTATCTGATCGTTGGCTTATTATAACGTCTACTGTCGCGGAGTATTCCGACGGTGGGAAAGGCCAAAGTAATTTGAATTAAAAGTACGACCGGAAGCTGCTGTTTGTCTGGACCCGTTTCGTCCTCAAGTTCAACGACGCATTAAATTCAACTCGCGACGCGACGTCCAAATTTACGCGACTCGCGTTTCAAGTTCAACGCACCCGTGCGTCGCGACGCTCACGCATCTTTCTATATAATTTCGTGCAAACACTATATAGTAGACATAATAAAAGCGTCACACGCATTCCCTTATAATTGGATAAAGCGAGTTCTAAATCTTTATTAAAAATTTTCACGATTATTAATGAAACGCAATGTCATGTATTCTCAAAAATGGTTAACACAAAAAATAAGCAAGCTTACGAAAAATTTAATAAATTTTTTAATTTAAATTCTATAATTAGAAATTCGTCTTTAATTTGTACGATATATTTGAAACATAGCTACGTTAAAATCGATACTGCTAGAAAGAATAATTATTATCATTTATATAATAGAAATTAAATTTCTGTATCTGTCTGCATTACATAGAAGAAAAATTAATTATTTTGAAAAACTCATTAATTATAAAATCATTAATCGTTATTCCATTTGGCGCTTTTATTTCCATCATTTATTTTCATCATTTTAATAAATAAAAGTTGTGATAAGGAAATTTAAATTTTTGAATTTATTCCCATAAACATTTCAAGAAAATTTTACAAAACAATGCACTGCACACAATACTCATCAAACGTTATGAAAAATTTAAACGCGAATATCGATAACAAAATAATAAAGAAATCGTTTCAATATATATACTTTAATATACTTTAATTTAGCAATAAAAGTTTCACAGATATTGGCAAAGATTTCACAAGTTAATATAAAAGTCTATCACAAGATATAAAGATGAGGTGTACAGGAGCGCGGAAAATGAACGATGGGTCGATCGCGAAAATCTGGGCGGAAACTGCGGCAACACGGTGCTCCGTAGATGCTGTAATATCGCATTGTAACGTTACGCGCTCTCCGGCTCTCCTGCATTAAACATGAGCTATATATATTGGTATTGTGTGCTCTGTACATAGAGCTGGGCTAAATTTACATTATGTTTATGTGGCTAGTAATTGAACGGGACGTGTCAGAGTTGACATGCGAGAGCGGCGGCTACGCGACTGCGCGACTAGGCCCCATGAGACTCGAAAACAAGGCCTCGTCGTCGTCGTCGTCGTCGTCGTCATCATCGTCGCCGTGCCGTTAAACAATTTTATCGAAAATATTGCGCGCAACCATGAACGCTTCATGACAAAAATCAAATTACGGCCATACAACGAAGATCGAATTACGAGATTGATGGATATCGGAGAAGCTAAATGCGGCATTGTTTTGCTTATATTAATAACATCGTCGCTTAAAAAAAAAAAATGTGACCGCGATTTCTCTGGCCATTTTTAAATTCACAAATTTAATTACTATAAAATTCAATTTATCTTTTAAGCGCGAGATGTATCATGTTTTCTAATAAATGCGAATCGGACATACATCGGTTTTTCATACGCATAATTTAATTGTTGTAATGTTGTTTCGCCATATCTGCTGGAAGACAAATTTTGATTTTAAAATTTTTAAGATTAAATATGATAAATTAAATGATTAAAGATTTATTATTAATGATTAAAGATTTTTTATTAACAAATATTAAATACATTTATCTCATGTATTTCCGCCTCATATAATATCTAAAAGCATATATCGAGACAAAATGAAAGCATTTGAAGTATACAAAAGAAATTTTTACAAATTGCTATTGTATACGAAGATGTATATACGCCACGACTTGTTTGCAAAGTTAAAAGTTCAAGAGGACAGTTTGTCAAGCAGTTTGCAAAGCAATTTTGCAAGTATAAAAGGATCATAATTCATCACAGTTCAGACAAATACATTAAGATACACGTGGGACATCCTACTTGAGTATTAATGTCATGGTTTAAGAATTGCAAAGGAGAGGAAAAGAACGTAATGCGCTTAATAAATAAAGTTCTATAATTGAATTTATTATAATCTTATTTATTATTTAATATTTTATAAAAAGCACACTTAAAGAGATTTCCTCTCGCCATTTTCGCGTCATTAATATGAATTAAAGGTTTTTATAAACAGAAGCTTCATGTGGTTGGTCTTCTTTAAAAAGTAATTATCGGTCAATAATTAGTGATAAAAAGTAAAATAAATTGAATCGATAATGATTCTTCTTATCACAATTTAACGCATAGGAAAAATGCAAATTATATGCGCTTCTTGTGCATTCAAGTTGAATTGATCCAAATGACTATATCTGATTTAAAGATGAGTCCGGATATACAAGTTTACTCACGACGCGCGACGTGTAATACTTCAAACTCGAACCACATCACGTTTCTCTTCTGCATGCTTTCATCCTCTACGTTCTACCATGGTAGAATAATCTCATGTTCGACATGCAGCCGCAATTTGTACTCGCGAGTATCGATTTGTAATTACGCACGAATGTCACTATCATTCGAGCTACTTAGCGGACAATAACGCATTAATAGTCGATCAAATAAAATTAATCCTCTTAAACGATCATGCGTATTTATCGCTGCAATCCGTGAGGCTAAAATGCGGAAAATGATGGCGGTAAACGCTTCTTCATTAAAGCTTATACGAACATATACGTACACGTACGTATGATAAACGAATGTAATAAATAAATAACGGATTAGTTTTAGCGATAGATAGAGCGTTACGTCCCGGTACACCCACACCGATGTATATAAAATAAATTGCGTGTGATAAATGAACAGTCGGTTAATATTAAACTTTACCACGCGATCGCTGAATCATATTTATAATTGACGAGTCTGGCCGTTACTCATCCCCGTTTCGTTTATCCATGCATACACATGTGTATTCGTATATATATTCGTGCGTACTCGTTATATAGCTCTCGCGATAACGCGCGGATGAACAGCGAATAATTTTGATGCAAAAAAAAAAAAAAAAAAAAAAAATAAAAATAAGTACAAGAGATCAGCGAAAATGGGAAGAGAGTAATAAAATAATTCCTCACCGAAGGATTGTCATGCTCGTGTATAACATGGCGTTAATCGATTCGCCTGGAATAAGTCAATTAGCAGATAATTGAAACCATGTTACTTGAGACATAGCTTCATTGTGCCTGATCAAAGTCACGATAAATCATTTAATTATTCATCAATTAGTCAGTGGACGTGCGTTACGTCTATATATAGCTTTTACATGCGTAACATGCGTAAATTTATAATATTAATAATTTAATATAATAATTATATTAATAATTATATTAATAATTTAATAATAATTAAAAGATTTATAAAGAAATAATGTTTGGATTTTTTTTATGTCTGTTGAAAATAACGATTCGCCAATTTAAAAAATTAATACAATTTCAAAGCGACCTGCCTGACGAAGGAGGGAAAATACTGGACCGACTTCGGATAATCACAGATTCATGCTTACCGACCAATCCGGTCTATCGGCGTATGTCCGTGATCGATCCAACGATTTCGTTGCAAACCTGCACGAAGGGCAGCCTTCGCAGCTTCAGCTTCCTTTTTGACCGGCGCGAGAAAGAGAGGGGAGAGAAGAGACCTTTCTCCCTTTCTCTCTCTCTCTCTCTCTCTCTCTCTCTCTGTCTTTTCCGCTACACGTTTGTTCCATTATTCCCACCCTTCCCATCTTTCTCTTCTTTTCCCCTCCCGGCGTTCGTTACGTCCCCACGATTTGGTAGCAGCCGGCCCTATACACGGGCCCACCGATGCGACGCGCTTTCAGTCAACTTCAGTCGGCGTTTCGCGCGTAGTGCGAGAGCGCGCGCGCTCACGCACATATTCATGCGCGCGTGAACGCGGATAAAGCGACCGCGGGATGGCGGAGTAAGGATGCGATATCGCGCCGCTCCTGGAGATCCATCGCGATTCTCGCGCCGTGTGTGGGCGGCCGGCGGCAAAAGGGAAAAGGGCGCGCGGGGAGGGGGAGGGGGGAGGTGGAGGGGAGGGCGGGGGGGGAAGTGCCGCGGTCGGTGATTCGAGATATGACGGAAGTAGAGAGTCGTACGAAACGACTACCACGCAGTCGGATCGGAGCGTTCTGATGAGATTATTCTGCGGGGATATCGACAGATCGCTATTTAGTAATCGTCGCGAATCTATTCGATTCTATTTCCGCAGGAAAAACGACGACGAAACGCGCACGCTGGCGGGGTCGTGTCGCCATCGAATATTTAGTGAAATTTGTAAGAAGTTGAGAGTGCGCAATACGATCAATTTGGCATGGATTGAATTGATGGTATATCTTACATTAGTATTTACTTCCAAATTCGCAAATTGTAAAAGGACAAAAGGAATTTTTACAACAAAAATTTTTACATAAAAGAATTTTTAAATGATAATGGAGCAAAGTAATGGAGTTATAACGACAAAAAACTCTAAATCCAAATCTTTATCTAGTCATCGAAAATAGTGACGATATCTTGATATTTGTTCTTTTTATAGCTAGACTCGTTTTAATATTCTTTTTAGCAAAGATAGATAAATTAAATTTATTAAGAAATTAAACATTAGAAATAGTATTAGAATAAAGGTATGAATATAAAAAAATATACAAATAGCATTAGGTTTAAAAAAAAAAAAAAAATAAATAGTAATATTCGTTATATTTTGTTTTTGCACGTGTGAAACTTGTACTAATTAAAATAATGATAAAAAGAATGCTGCTCTACTGTGCACGAACGCACGATGAATAAGCAGATGAAATTGGCCGAGGAAACGACTGGTTTCGCCACGAGGGTCCTCCGGTTTTTTACCATCTCTCTCTCGGGCTTCCCTCTTCTTTCAATTTACATCCTGCATCACGAATCAAAGGGTCCCTTTGGCTTGCTCCATTTTTTATTGCGCGCCAAAAGAAAGACTGCTTTTGTCGGAAGTGGATTGAAATACGTGGGATTAAGATAGATGTTTCGATGAATTAACCATTTGTATAACTAATAGAGAATCTTTCTTATCACGATGTTTAATATCAATATTTCAAAAATCGCAAAGAAAAACATTGCAATATTAATTTATTATCAACGGCGTTTCTTACCGAACACACTATATATGTATTATATATATATATAGAACTACATATACTTCAGTGATACATAGAAGTAGCAATTTATAGATCGTAATTTACGGGTACCTGGCGTTTAAAGCTGCGCTTGAGGATCAAAAGTTTCAAGGCTTCGAGCACTTAAGAGTTTCCTCCTTCTCCCGAAGGTACCACCTCCTTTGAGATATTTGTCGAACGTTCGAATGCACTTGACGAAATGGATCTCTTTACAGGTCGTAAACGTCGCCGTGGTCGCCATTCTTTCCCCAAGTTTGCCCATAATACTTGAATTCCTCTTTAATGGAAGAATGACCATCTCTCTTGAGATGTTAACGATCCGATGTCGTCAATATCCAATTGACGCTCCATCCAATTGTCATCAGGATAATTTTATACGTTTGAACTTTCATCGATTATTATTTATTAATCAATATTTTTTATTTACTTTTTAACAGCAATTAGGAAATTTTGTATTTTAACAAGAACAAAAAGCAATCAGATGAATAGAAGGATATTTTATTTATTTTATAGTTCACGATTAGATTAATTATATCTTCGCAAATGTTTTTAAATCTTGTCATTGTCAATGAAATTCTCAAACTTGACACGGTGTAGCGATATTTATCTTACGATGCAACATACAAATCATGATATGCAAAACAACTTTGAGCCGCGCGGACTTTGCAATAAATAGGGCATCGTATCCCCGGGAGGATTTTAATGCATACGTAATTTAATCGCGCATCATACCGAGCCCCCCCCCCTCCCCCCCCCCCGGGTCCATGGACAGGACAGTTTTCTGTCGTGTATGGCTGGTGTCTCCGCATGCAGTCGCGAGAAATCCAGTTTTCGCAATAAACTCTCGCTGCACATCCGTGCGTCGTGTTGCGTTACCTGCTTCTTTTCTCACATAAATCGCAACTTTTGCTGGTATTACAACGTCCTGGCTCATTTCTGCTTATTTAATCTCATTTATCATTTCATCTTTCTGATAAGCAAATGACAAATTCAGAACTCGGCCCAATTCGTCCGTGAGAAGATCTCTCGGATAAGATTTTTTGTTGAAAGAATACGCAACAGTATCGGCAGAATTAAAAATTTGCAACGACTTATACAACAAACGTACGTCAATAGTTTTGTTGTCTTCTCATCGCCCAAGAAGCAATTAGCAGAATAAACCGTTTGACGCAAAAAATTATCATGAACATTATTCTGTGATTAAATGAGATATTCTTGTACAGCTTTCGTAGATTGGGTGGCCTGTTACATTATTAGCGTCCATAATCGATTTATTTTACACATATGAACAAATTTCCCCGCGATGTTTCACGCGCATAAATTTCTGCGCGTGAAACACCGCGTATATTTCTCTCCATATTATTAAAAATTAAAAGTAAAATAAATCTTAGAATCGCACAACTGGTATCTTCTTTTCGGAACATAACATATGTAAAGTTGCCGCTAAATTCGAGTTACTGAACATGTGATTCTCAGTATATTCTTGCCGGCATGAAAGAATAAACAGAATTGCTATGAGTGTGCCGGATGAAGCATGAAAAAATAAGCGGCTAAAAAGATGACGTTAGTCTCTTAACTAAAGCATAACATTTTTTTATTATTCACGGAGTAAAGGCGTTCAGTATATCTTTTGCTACAAATAATAAAAGCGTTTACATTTTTTGACTCGTTATTCTATATAACAAGACACGAGAATATCAATCTTAATATTATTGTAAGTATTAAAATAATTTATAGTGTTAAAAATATATATAACAGAAATTATGTTTTATGAACAAGATAATTCGATATAATTACTTTATTTTACTTTTGCACAATTTTAATTAATTATATATTTCTAAACAATATATATATATTAATACAGTAATATAAATTTGAAATAATACTTATATAGAGCGCGAATTATTATAAAAATTTCAAATTTTGAGTTTTTTTTTTTTAAATTAAATCGTAACATATGCTATGTCACGATTTCAAAAAAGACTCAAAATTCGTCACATATAATTTATTTTTCTTGTAGTGTTCTTCTAGTCTTTGGAAGCACTCAAGCTTAAGCGGTTGGTCAAGCATGTAGCCTCTTCAGAATGTATTCAACATGACTATTTCCCCCCTGCATCTCCTTGTGCGTTCACCACGAGAGAGCCGCGGGAGCTTGACAACTGAATCGTTTGACCTATTTCTTTCTCGCGTGGTTTCGCAATGCATCTTTAGTATAACGGCCTTTTATACGCTTCGTATTGCTCTAACATATTTCTACTTATGGTACCAGAAATCAGCTGGACACGATCGCACTTCCTTCCGTTTTCCGATCGAGAGCTCTTAGGCTGACTTATGTACGCGCTAGGGATTCTTTGAGAACGTATGCACTTTCTTAAGATATTTCTTTGTAGAGTCTTTTAACGTGAAAGAACAGGAATTTCTTTTTGCTAAATTCCAAAATAAAAATTTTAAATATGTTTTCTATTAACTGTGATAATTCTGAAGAACGATGCGGTGAGATTTTGATGGTCGTTTTTTAGACACATATAAACCCTCGAGAGAATTTAGACTTTATATTTTTTTATTTAGCGTACGGAACTATTAGCTTTTTTTTTTTTTCTCTCTTTCTCTCTCTCTCATTGTTTAAACTTGATACTATATTTATAGTGATGGGATGAGATTGATTTTGTGCATGTTTAACTTAACATTGAAATGGAAAATGATTATAGAATAAATGTGGAAGAGTTTACGTTAGTTAGTGTAGAA
Organism: Cataglyphis cursor; assembly: GCA_039654345.1. Classification (NCBI taxonomy): domain Eukaryota; kingdom Metazoa; phylum Arthropoda; class Insecta; order Hymenoptera; family Formicidae; genus Cataglyphis; species Cataglyphis cursor. The sequence continues at coordinate 5,484,923 of JBCEZX010000075.1, forward strand.
TTTAGTTAATGTAGAAGAGATCAAAAGCACTTTTAGTTAATGTAGAAAAGATCAAAGGATATACGAGAGGAGGAGACACCATCTTTATGCAAATTTTTAAAGTACTTGGTAATGTTAACACATAACGATGAAACATTCTAAAAGCTTTTATGTATCGATTAACATCTTTCACATTAAGATTGCAGAAACAAATAAAACAATATATAAAGATTTAATTATTTTCTAATATCTTATTTTCTATTATTTTTCAATACATTAAGAATTCGTGTATATAAAATCTTAAATTCTTATTATAATAGTTGTCAAGATCCTCACAACTTGGTGATTAATTAAAAACGCGTTGCGTCCGAAAGTTATTAATTAATTATAAAGAATTAATCTTAACTCGAGATTTTTACACCACATATACAGTACAAAGCGCATATCTCCGTTAAATGATAATCATTTACCAAGATCTGTGCGCTCGTTCACTTTCGCGTCCGTTTGAGGCTAAAGGCGAAGAAGGTTGTATTTCTTGACACCTCTAACCTGCTTAGATTGGATTACGTTGGATTGTATAGTGTTACAGTGAGCACATAAGCGTGATTCTGTGCTCTCGCATTCGTCCGCGTGTTTAGGCGAGTTAACACGTTGCCGCGAGGCAACGAGGATTCTCCATTACACACGGGGGTCGAGAAATCCCCGTACAACCCGCCGTATAACGGGCGACGGTGTTAATATTTGCGCGTATACCTCTACGCGTATACCGGGTCACACGATTACGTAACTCCGCAAATAATCCCGTGAGTAATGGCAGACACATCGCGCGTGTTGCTTTCTCGGTATCTCTTCTCTCTCTTTCTCTCTCTCTCTCTCTCTCTCTCTCTCTCTCTCTCTCTCTCTCTCTCTCTCTCTCTCTCTCCCTCT
>JBCEZX010000075.1:5493269-5506205 GCA_039654345.1 Cataglyphis cursor
GTAACACATATATATATATATGTATACATTTATTTAATACGAAGGCATTTGCGTGAAAGTTGTTTAAGAAACGAACAAGAAGAAAAAAGAGGAAAGAGAATCAACGTATATAAGAAAAGTTGTCGTTGAGTGCCTAAAAAAAATAATTTCGATCTTCGACGAAAAAAGAAACGTATCCGTTTCTTCGAGCCAAGTGCGAGCAGTGAAAATTCGACGAAGTTAGGTGGAGCGAAAAAGGGCGAATAATTCGGACGAAAATGGAGCTAGTGAAAAGCAGCACTATCGAGATGCTGTCTCGTCGAAGTGTGGCGATAAAGGATTACAGTGTCGAGAACGGCGACGAAGACGAGAAGCGGTGCGACGAGAGCGATCGGACGTCCCTCAAGATCGACCTCTCGATGGCGGAGCAATTCTACTACGAGGTTATCTCGTCGTTCGAGCAGGAGGAGGTATATACAGATAATCCGTCACACCTCTATTAATTCATTATACTTTCCGTTCGCCGATCTCTCGACTTCAACCACGATTTCATTCGATCTACAGGAAGCAAACGAATTATTCTAAAAAGTAAATCGGAAGAACGCATGAGAGATATTTGTATTTTATATGCAATTTAAAAATTCGGGGATCAATCGAGAAATTTATATGAATTTAATTTTGTTTACCTTAATTTAAAGTAGCAACATTGGATTTTTCGAACGGTTGTATATATTTCCGTATATTTTTATATCCATATCTTATTGATTATGATCTTAAAAATGACAACTGAAAATAGAAAAAAAAATAAAAATAATTAATAAAGATAAAGACAAAAGAGTTTAAAATTGATAATTATATTAATAATAATTGTAAAAAATAATAAATAATTATATAAGGTATTTTTCTAAATAAATTATGACACATTTAGAATTTTTAAAACTTTAAAATATCTACTACGTACGAAAAATAACGAGTTCTAGAACGAATGAATAAAACGATAGTACACGTGCTACGGTACCTCCCACTCACTCAATTTGTCATTGACCGCGATCAATGACGTCGCGACGTCAGGTGCACGTGTGCCAGAAGCAAATTGCATAGCTTTAATCTTTTCTCTCGTTCCCGTCGACGTTTTAATAGTTTACGAGTGCAATGCCTCTCCTTATGGCGTACAACCGTGATAAGCTCAGACGAACCGGCGGGTTTTGGCAACGTTACAAAACGCCGTTTATTTTAGCTCGAGTTGGTACTTTATGCATATTTGTATGCGCCCAGACTGTCTCGGCTGCGAAATAACTCGAAATCGCTGCGTCACCGCGATAATTGCGTTTTAATTGAAAATTATTCTCATATTTCTCGGAGACACTATTTTCACAACGTCGTATTGTCGTTAAACATATCACGCCAACCATCCGATGAATATTTAGCTGTTCATCTTTCTTTGATATTATGATACAAATTTAATTTTTTTTTTTAAATTGATAATCTTTTTCTGAAACGTTTATAAACTTTTATACGCAAATTCTTACGGAAAGAATGTATCGATTTCGAGAAAAGGAAAATTACTCGTCTCAAGATAAACGCTGCTCTTTGACTGAAACACGCAACGATAGCAACTCAGCGATTACCAACCAAAACTCTTTCTTTCGTACACCTGCAATTCTGCAAGTCACTACTTCTCGATCGGAGCCTATATCCGGCGGCGTTGTTCGGCCTACGCATTTGCGCGATTCACAATCGCTCTAAGGATAAACCAACCTAGATCCCAAGGCGAACCAGTTGCCCTGATAAAACAACATAATAAATAATGCTAGTCGTAACGCGCGCCGCGAGGATCATCGTCGTCTTAAAATGTAAGCGCGGTACGTCCAGTAAATTGTCAATCGCGAAACGTCCAGGGTAACCGACCGCGACTGTAAACCATACTCGTTATTCGGCTCATTAAATAATTTATCGTTTCCTCGTGTCGCCTAATATCCCCTTCCTCCTCATCTTAACGTCATTTAACCAGTTGCGATTATTGCGAGATAAAATAACGACTGAGGGAATGAAGCGTAATTCAGATTTTAAATTTAAAAAATGACTTATTGCCTCACTTCTTCTTCGACTTATTCTGCTAACTTTCCTGATTGCGAAAAATTAAATTCGCTTCCGTCAATTTAGTATGCTTCCTCTAAAGCTCGTTACTCTAATCTTATCAATTTTTAACTTTATTTGATTATCGCTGCTACACAAGTATTTCTGAATAGTTATTTTTGCTAATAATCTTAACGTTTTATTTTTATGATGATTAATAGCTGGGTATTTTAAATTATATGAATGATCGCAATTTTTTTAGCAAATATGTTGTTGAATTTAAACTGCGATTTCATCATCAAACAATTTATCTGTTCAGATATCTATTTTGAATTAGCTGTCGCTCTCTGCAAAATTTAAACGACGCTCTTTTCATTTTCGCGATAGTTTTGCAAGCGAGAGAGCGAGCATAGAATGTTCGCAATGATGTCTACCTGGCGTGGAACGCGGTGTCGCGAGCGAGCCGAGGATTCCTCACGGGTGTTTTCTAGCGTAAAACGACAAAAATGAACCCGAACTGGGGAGGTGCAGGATCGTTCGTCATTCTATCAAAATACCGATACCGCGACGCTTTCTATCTTGTCGGTTGGACGCATATTTTTGCATAATTAGCATCATGATTTAACGCGACGCGTCATGGTTGGAGAAACTCCTCGCGATGTTGCTCGGTCTCGGTATGGAATGCGCTTACTCGACAAAACACCTTCCTCAGGATTGAAAGTAAAAGAAGAAAGTACTTGAAAGATGCAATGTCGCATTTTGCATTAACATTTTAAATCAATATTTTTTTGTATATAAAACTTTTGCAAAACAAAGAGATTTTTTGTTGAAAACAAATTTTTAATTAATCTAGTTTAAAATATCTAGATGATTACATAACACAGATACGTGATAAAAATTTAGAATAATTTGCATTTTTTGGATTTTCTGTACTTAGGATGAGATACGATAATATCTTTGGGATAGACAAAGAATATTTAACAGATTTCCGTGTTTAAAGCACTTGTTGATTCTCTCACAATGGGTTAAGATATGCAATACCGTATGAAGCGTTTGACAGTGGGACGTGTTGGTAGGCCAGGAATGTGCAATCGATCTATCATCCTTCTATCAGCCTTCGATAAATATAGCGCTCTCTCTTTTGCTCAGTACATACAAAGACGATTTATGTGTCAAGGCGCACCCAAATCGAAAAGGACAGGAGAAAAGGGCGGAGACAGTTATCCATATGATTGCATGGGTATCTTTCACCAATGATTACATGACAAAAGTCACACAAGATGAATGCAACGAGTTTCTTTTACAAATCAGCGCGCATGTTGAAATTATAGGTGCTAATTTTATGGAAAGAAATGCCATATTTTTTCCTTACATTCAAGATCTTACAATTGTGTATTATATTTTTTAATTATGAAATTATGTATCACAAACTAAAAATATTTCAATGTTTGGAATAGAGTGAAGTGTTCTGTTTATAAAAAGACACCTTCTGTTTTATGTACTTGAGAAACAATTTATTTATTGTTTGACTTTTGTTTATATTTACTTATAAACGTAACGTTACATCTGGCTTACATACAAGCAATATGTACAAAGATTTTATAGATATTTGATATATTTAAAAAAATTATTTGAGCCTGCTAATTTTTTTAACGTCACACATCTGCGATTTTTGACATATGAAATCGTTCATAATATGAGATTATTCACGTGTTGACAGACGTGTTAGATTCATGAATAAAAACAAATGTATAACCGATCTTTCCAAGACGTAAGATATTTTGCGGGATCCGAAAGGTATCTATCGAACGCGCGTTCTTCTTTTCTCGTTTGCGAATGTACAGAAACGAGCAATCAGACTCTCTTTTTTCTTGACAATATCGAATTATTTAACTGCAGCGAATGCGTGATTTCAAACAGCTGTGCATTTCATTGATGCGTCTTTTTCTCTCAGCTGCTGTTTTCTTTCTCTCTATTTCTCTCTCTCTCTCTCTCTCTCTCTTTCTCTCTCTCTCTCTTTCTTATCTCTTCAGTAAGATGATAGGTACTAAAACAGAGGAACGTCGACCGTCGCTCGGACGAATAAATTATTCATTGTTTACGAACGGGTCAAGCGGAAGAGACGGACGTTGGGGAGGATAAGAAATACAACTACAGAGGAACTAAGAAAGGAAAATGCCGTGAATTCTCACTTCCGTCGTTAAAACTGAGACAGGAATGATGATTGCGAGACTTTGTTGTCGCGAATGACACGAGAATAGAACGATACTATGTTTCTCTTGAGATCGATTAAATTATACGGGCACCGAAGCGAATTGTTCAGAGTTGACGGCTGCAACTTCTATCTTCAGTTGAGACATAAATACGTAAAGAAATAAATTATTGCAACTACGACGAGACTCAAGATACATTAAAATGTATACATTTGTTAAGCATTTATCAAATATGCTAAATATATACATTTATAAAATCACGGAGCTGCGGAATGTGTTTAATATTACACAATGTAAATTCGCCATTTAAAATTAAGTGAGCGCGGTGAAATTTTCTTAGTATATTCGGTAAACGAAATACGACAAGTGCCGAAGATCGATCGTTCTATGAATAACACGGAAACGAAGAGCATCGTCTTTAATTATATGGATGCGATCGAGGGAGCTTCTCTCGAGGATAGCACTGGATCGCGAGCTCGAAGACAGACTGCAAATCTGCAAGGGTAATCACCCGTCGCGAGAGACGAATGTACTCTTAAATTGCCAAACACTCGTCCAATGAGAAATGGAAGCATCGCCGAAGTGTCGTTTAAAGAGAAGGAAGAATTTACTCGGTTTAATCGATTTTCACCGAAGAACGCGTCCATAAATCACCCGGAACTAATTTTTCTGCACGTTACTGTCCGCGTTCAAGTCCGCTCGCGAACAAATGGATGTTACAAAACTGCGTATAACATTTATATATAAATGTTATAATATACGATTATAACATTGTCCGTGGGTACATAAATTTATAAATTTTTATTTTTATGAGAATTGTGCTGATAATTTTCGATATCAGTGTTGGTCATAGAAGTATTACAATAAATCCAGAGATGGACAGAATTGCATTTTCGAAAATATATAAATATTCTTTTTTAATGTAATAATTTCTAATAACAACAAGCTAAATTATACGCATTATTTGGAATTTTTTTAATAACGTTTTTTATATGAATAACTTAATTTATAACTGAATAAATCGTGACATTTTTTTTTAACTAAGAGCGAGGACGAGAAGTGATAGCAACCACGTTTTACGCATTATGCCGATATGACCGGCGGGAAATATGTTGCTTAGCAGAAAAAAAAAATGAGATTAAGAAGACTAAGGATGGGGAAGAGAACGAAGAGTGACGAGGGAGAAGAAACGATGCGACAGGCGACCCTATAAACTTTAAGAGCCTGGCGTTGATCGCCCTGTTCCGTGGCTTGGATATAAAAGTATGCATCCCCTTTATTACCACGTCGTAATTAATTCGGATTTTAAACGGAGAGATGCGAGGTGGAGCGGAGGCTGACAAGGTGTCGTCGAGAAAGCCTGGCCGGAGCAAGTCGGTGTCCCGCGAGTCTTCTCGGCGATTCAGTGCAATTTGTGCTTTTACAGCGCGCCGATAAGACGTTCGTTGCACTCGCACAGCGCGATAAAGAAAAACCACGAGAGATAAGAGTCGAAATACGGTGGGAAAGTAATGCGAGAACAAATTTCTTCTAAAGTATCTTCACATTCGACGATTCTTTCTCTCGATCCCCTGAGATCCGTGTATCCGTTTCTCGTATACAAGATGTTTTAAAAAATTTGAATCAGCTGTAAACAAAATTTTATGTATTCTGCAAAAATAGAAATTGATGAGCTTATTTACGAGATTTTGATGTATTTAGCTTAGGACGAAGAATTCAGTTTGAATTACTCAAAGATTACATAATGACAAAAATATGAGAAAATATAAAAAAGAATTGATTAGAGAAATCTTAAAAAAGTCTTACACACCTCATTACGCTATTTCTTCGTAAAAATAATCATTATTAAATTATTAACGTCTTTTAGTAATTTTCAGTTTTCCAAGCGCATTTTAAAACGCGCGGAGAAAAACTTAAAATTAGAAACAGCTTTTTAAAGTTAAAATCGTGAAAAATGAGATAGTCAACTTTTTAATACATCTGACGCAATTAGAAGGTTAATTATCTTTATATTATTTTGAGGAAGAATTATTAATTAGTCGTAATTAGTTGTAACAACGTGCTTGATTCGTATAACTTATAAAACTAACAGTTTTATTTTTTCTATGAATCATAAAAATTATATTTTAAAAATAATTTTTGTGTAGCACCTTATATAAATATTTGTTAGCTACAGAAACTTTATACACACATTTTTCTCTTCTGAAAAGCTTCATATATTTAAATTAATTTAAAAATTTTAATGTTAAATAATCATTATTTGTCTTGACTATATTTATAACAATTTTGCTAAGAATAATTCAATTACGAATATTATCAAAAAATGTTTAACTGGAAAAAAAGGAAAATTATATTATAAAATTATGAGACTAATTTGAAACGGAAAACACTAATCACGGCGCGTTTAGCAACATATCTCGAACGTGATTATCTAACTAATTGGCCGCAATTTGTTGAACATTAACGCATGTTCACCAAGCTAACCGTGAATTCCTGCAATCTTGAAACCGGTGCGCTGGCGCGGCGATAGTATGCACATCCGGACGACGAGGATGCAACGACATTGCGTCACGCAAAGTCCGTATTATGCAAAGTGATAAAGTTGCCGAACTATGTCGGCGCCGTTATAAGCACCGATCGGCAAGCGACGAGGAGCTGTTTATTATTTCGCGCCGGCTGAATTATCGACGCAATTTCGCGCAAAGTGATAACGCTCGGTGTCATCGAGTACCAGACGAGGGGGATAAACCGACGACGAAATTATCGTTATTTATTAGCGGTGACGACGCGTACGGTCAAACGCTCCGAGACGTATATCGATCGAATTTTTTCGCGGGAGAGGAGATTCTTCTCCCCTGGGTTCGCAGAAGCGACGTTCGTCGTTCGTCTTTATTCGTCGTATTCGCTCGAGATCACGGCGCCTGAATGGCGGCGAAACGGAGAGCGTTTCAATATCCACGGGAGGAAATATCGCAGCGCGGATTCTCTCTCTCTCTCTCTCTCTCTCACGGCGTTTTGCTTTGCCCTGAAATATCGCGAACACTTTAAGCGCGCGTGCTCTCGCGCGACGAAATATCGACATTGTCATCGCGTCTGATATCGCGCACGGTGCATTGACCCTTTGGCGAATGTGGAACGTGGTTGAAAACCTGTTAGGACAACCATTCTATTCGCGCGCGGGTGTCGACAATCGTCGCCGTGTGCTAAAATAGCACGTTTAATTCACGCGCGTGTCAAATCGTCCTTTTCCGACTCCGTGAAAAATTTTTCCGCCGCGTCGATTTCGCGGATTTGCGATCTCTCGCAGTTACGACCGTCACACCGGGACGAGAAGCTTCGTGGGAATGACGGTCGCCTCGGCATATATATATATATATAGGATCGGTCGTAATCCTGACGAGCAGGTTTATCGGATTTGTGCGATACCTAATGATAGACGATGTGTTCGAGATTTTCGGCTCGAAGGCGCAATGTTCGATTCCGATCGCGACGAAATCACGAAGGCACTACATGTTTACTGTAATATTATTTTTTTTTACACAAGTATAAGACTCGTTATGGTATAATGAATTTGTAGAAATTTATGTAAAAGCTATAACAACGTACCATATATACAATTATAACATGAGTATATAATTGATAAACATTTGTCGACAAAATATAGATTATTCACATGCGATAATAAAATGATAATGTAATTTTACATATATTTAATGATAAAAAGAAAATCGGTCGTTTTACAAAATAATAAAAATCTCAGCAATGTATATACGCTGATTTAATTTCTGCTAATTCCCCTGAAACGCGATGGCAGAAACAACACATCGCCGAATTTTTTTCCCGCCTAATTAGCGGCCCAGCGATATACCGGATGGCAATGCGGTTATCGAATCGCGCGTTTAATTAACGCTGAAACATACAAGGGCATATCTTCCTTCTTCATTCGGCGTGCGTAAATGGTGAGGCAACACGTAACAGGACGGAGAACTAGCCAGTATGGAGATTATTCAGAGACACACAGCTGTGCTAAGAATCTCAGATTTCAAATGGCCTTTCAACTCGCGTTACACGCGGGTCTCGGTAGTTCGACCGCCGGTTCGTGCTACAGGCTCGGACGAATGTGCCGTCGTACGATATTTGCTTTAACACAGGGCCTCGTTTGTATCGTATGTAATTGACCATCGGCTTTATCGGATATGTCTATTCCGAAGTTTTTAAGCCATGACATTCACGAACTGGAGAATAAAGAAAATTCGGTGAATGACGATCGGCAGAAAATATAATCGACGCCATTAATAGCGAGATTACAATTTTCGCGATGCAAGTAAAGAAAAGGGCCGAGTGTGGTGATCTTCTATATCTTTTTGTCTTGTTTCATCTGTATTTTAACTTTTAGTATATATTATCAGTTGCAAACAGTGTTTAATCAATTGCGCAAAGTAAAGTCTTCTCTATTGAGTTCTTTTTACGATAAATATTCTATACCGTCAGACGAGATTGCGAAGTAAACACAAATATTTTTTCCACGCCATTTTTTGCGCCTTAAATAATGAAAAAAAATATATATATACGGTTGCAAAACAAGAACAAGGGTGATGATTGACGATCTCAGAAACTTCCGGCCGGATGAGAGAATCAAAATCGTCTGTATCTCTTTGACGGCGGCTAACGAACGTCAAACTGAAAGGTCCCTGCGCAACGATGCTCGAAGGAAATTATAATCAAAACTACCGGGAGAAAAGGGAACGTTAAAGTTCTCGACAAGTTGTGCTCGAAACTTGTTACTATAGTAGTTGCTATCCTCTGTTAAGATCGAACGCAATCGATTTTAATAGTAATCCAAAGTGGAATAGTTGTGACGCAATTTTTATTTGTTATACATTGAATTTGTTTACTTTTATTGCACTCAAAACAAATCTAATTTTTTTCTCTTCCATTTTAGCATTAATTTGCTTTCTATTATATTTGGAAAAGTTAGAAAAGGATTTGAATATAAAGAGTGCAAATATTATTTTTCACAGTTAAATATATTTTTAAATGTATATATATTCTTAATTTTTTTTTGTATTATTTCATGAAGTGAAATAAGAAACTCATAAAGTGAAGAATAAAATATTTCAAAAATATCTTTACGATAATGAGATAAATATTAGCATGCGTCAAAAAGAAGATATTTTTTGATTTTAAAAACTATTAAAATTTTCACAGAAACGAATTTTTCTCTTAATTCGTCGACATAATTATTCAAAAAATGAAGATAGAAGTAAATCGTGAAAAGACATTAAGAGTATGATGAAAATGTGAGTATTCTGGATAGAAGCCAAAGGAGTTAATTATACCTCTCATGCGCTTAATTTCCGCTACATCATCATTGCTCGAGCGTAATACTTTAAATGCGTGCAGTATCAACGTAGCAAATTTTGCTACTTTATTTGGACCACTCGTAGATTCTTCGTCCTCATTCGTCATGTTCGTCGAATCGCGATAAAATGAAAGAACGAGACGCACACAGAGTACTTTTGACAGCTGGAAAAGTTTTCCTCTTCTAGACAGCTTAAATGTTTTTCCAATCCAAGCCCTTGAAAGGTTTACGATTGTTTTTCTCGAGTACTCAATTAATTTATTATATGGACGCATTCTCTCTGATCATCTCTATATTGAAATGATAAACAAGTAGATAATAAGGCTTTAGTAATATGAAAAAATAAAACTATAATGATAGACATAGATTAAAGTGGGAATTTAAATCTCTGTGAAATTAATCATTGATTAAATATGATAAAATACTCTTGATTTTCTGTCATACTTCTGTCAAAATAGAGAATAATTCCATCATCTAGCTTCTTCCGAAATAAATAATACAAAAATCAATATTTACATATATAAGGTAATTTTACATATTTCAATCTGAGTAAATCGAAATTTAAGAGACAAATATTCCTTCTGTGTTAATAAGATCATGCATTTTTATGATGAAATATATTATGTCGTATGTATAAATATTTTCAAACACGATTATACTTCTTTGACACTTTTATGTTTGGAGAAACACCGAATATTTTCCAACTATACCATGGAAACGTCTACAAATCTCTTTCACTCGACCATGAAGCGACCGAATTACCATAAATAGACACCGACATCCCGGCATAGTCATGAATGTAAAAGTAGTCGGTAGTACAGTCACGTAACTCTGGGCAACAGCATTCTCCCGGTAACGTGAGGAGATACGCTTCAAAGCGGGCACCAAGGTTTCAGAACATCTAGAAGGTGGGGATTAATTACGGCCCCCTTAATTTCCGTCGCGTCCTGGAAAGGGGCGGGAGAAGCGTCGCACATCAACGACGCAAAATTTCGCTGCTCGATTTAGGTTCGTCGATCCTTCAGTGTCCCATTCATCATACCTCGACCTTATGGCTGCAGGGAACTGGGAAGATATATGATGTGGCGCGCGATGGCGAAGGGTTAGAGAAAGAGAGGGAAAGATAGAGAGAGAGAAGCCGTCGTTTACTCTGGTCCAATTAAAATGTTTTACGTCAAAGTCGCAGTTAATTAAAAATAAACATAATCCAACAATGTAATTATTTAGAAATTCATTGATAAACTCAAGCCAAGTTATTAAATTAATATTCGAATATCTCGGGCACTTTTGTAATTACCACGGTTTAAAAAATGCCAAAATATTGATAGAATGCGGATCAACACTTTAATGATAGAATTTTTAAATTTTATATGCAAATAAATATAAATACATCTTGTCTAATTTATATATATTTTTTTTAAATTTAATAATTATTAGAAAAGTGCAAAAAAGAACTATAAAAATCTAAAAAACCGATTCGACAGTTATAGCTCCATTTAGTTCAATTGTTAAGGCAGCTCTCTGTATGAAGAACGAAAGGTGTTCGCTTCGTCGTGCCCAAGAGGGGGAGCATAGGATGGGAGAGGAAACGGGGGGGGGGGGGAGGGATTTAATGGGGAAGCGGGGTTGTCTTCAATGGGAAAATTGTACCGGAAGTCTCCGCGCCGTAGAACGGGCCGCTAAAGCGCACAGAGGTTAAAGGCCCATTAAGTGCGGCACAATCTCGCCCTGCACTAGACTGGCGCGTTTTACGAGAGGCAGAGCTTTAGAGTGCCGAGGACGTCCGAGTCGTGTTGCATTAATGCGTGTCACGCATACACCGGGGGCACGCACTATCCTCGTACACGCGTATGCATTTCTATGCTTTTTGCGAACGAGACGCGTGACGCTTATTTACGCATAACTTAGCGACACACGGAACATTGCGAGGCGAAATCATATTGTCGTAAACACGCATATATCACTCGATTATTTCTTAAAATATTATCTCAGCATCTTATACAATATATTATTATTTAAAATCCTCTTGTGTAGACAAACGCCACTCATGGGCTCTCGTGTTTCGAAACTAAGGAATGTGACAATCTGAGAACACGCGAGAAATTTTATTCGTCTTATACCTTGCTGCTTTTGCTTTGGATTTACTCGGAATCACAGTGGATTTTTGTTACGATTTATTATATAATGTTATTTAATTCTCGGTATATTTTTTACATTTATTAGGAATTCAATTTTTCTAGGAATGTATAATGAAAAAAGATAAACACATAAAATAATTATCAAACATTTTTACTTCGTTCTATGTTAATATACAATATTTTTCGCTATTTTAATATACAAATTTTAATTTAGTTATAAATAAATAACATTGTAAAGGTATGAAAGAGGCAAGATTATGGAATTGTAAAAAATATAGTTAAAAATTCTGCATTGCTATATAAACATTTCAGTTAAGGACATTTGATGCATGCTTTAACACTTTTGCATGCAGAGTTGCAATGTACAAAAATACAATAAATGAGATGCTTCCAATTACGACGACAGTTTTATATCACATCCTGTCGATTATAAACGCACGGGGTAAAATTATAATAAATATATTTACAAAAAATGAATATTCACGAGAAAATACATGACGTGAATTTACTCGGCACAAATCACGCACTCGTCAGAATTTAACAACATTATATTCTTTAATGTATTTGTGTACAGAAATATTAATATACGAGTCAGATTTATTTGTGTCGCGTACTCGCGTAGAAATTAATTTATTAATATCAGAAAATTAGCTATTTTTCTCTGTTTCGCGCGCTCTTTATTTCTTCTCTAGCTCTTTTCGGCATTTTAAGCAACGGGCACATGCGAGTTTAATTTACGCTATAACACGCGCCATCCATTTTCAGTTAGATGCGCTTTCATACATCCGCGAATTTATGCGTACGCATTATGCGTAAACGCATTGCGTACGATGCAGCGAAATGACCGGCGGTCACAAAGTTCCGACAGGCATGCGAAATGCGCTCGCACGAGATCTTTAATAAAATGCCTCATAATATCTTGCCTGCCAATCTTCTTACGCTGCAATTGCATGCTTTTGCATAATATCCGTCACTCCTTTGCTTTTCCCGCACAGTACGGAAGAATAGTATTATATCCATTTTATCATGCATTAGGAAACTTTATATGTTGTAATATTTTTGAAAAGAATTTAAAATTTCTACATTTTATTCTATATTTTAAATTTTATTTCTCACTTGTGTACATTTATTAGAATGCTATATTTATATAAATCTTTATTAATAATAT
>JBCEZX010000075.1:5512941-5556213 GCA_039654345.1 Cataglyphis cursor
TTTTTTGACAATATTTGTTCCATGGAATTTTCAATGGAATTTATATTTTCAAAATTATGCCTACTTTTATATTATTTAAAAATGTGTAATAGAAGTTTTTGATTATTAAAAATAAATAACGTAATTCTGATAAAAATCCGAATAAATATAAATTAAGAAATTTGCGAGAATTTTTAGAGAAATTAATCTTTAAAATTATTTATTTGTGGTGTGATTTTATAAATTAATTTCATCTTTTTTTGTCGAGATGTTTTTAGCAAGCATTGGTACATTTTTAAATCGCGTAGAGACACGCATCGTTTAAGAGACACGTGTCTCGCATATTTCTGGCAGACATAGTATGTTAGTCCGCCTACTAATTCCATCTTTAAGCTCTTTGAAAGTAATGTTTATCCGTAGTAACCTCAAGATTCGTATACGTGTCAAATGCTCACGACAGTCACGCGCGTTTAAAGTGCACTCGAATCCCATCTGTTTCAGATCGCACATATAGTTTTATCGTTTCAGCAATGGAAACACATTAGAAACTTCTTGTTTGAAACAAAAGATTTTCTAGACTTTTAAAAACTAAAAAAAAAAAATTAGACTTTCTTTGTATATATTGCAAACAAAAGCCATTAGAAAAGCACTGTGATAAATTACTAAAAGACAGAAATTATAAAATTATTGATTAATAAATGAACACCTACAAAAGGAAATGTAATTGAAAAATTCTAATCGCGATGATGCATCGGTTACATGCACCGTGTATCCTTGATAAAGGCGTCGATAACTAACACTGAGGCTCTCGGCTAAACCCGAGGTTAAGGTCTAGGATACAGTCTACGTGCGCGTGAATCCGAGACTTATAATAGATAAATATGGCGTATTGCCAAGGCGCCACAGTATTGCTGCTTAGTCACTTAAGGCCAGACTCCTCTTTGTCCGCCGTTCTGGCGCGCGCCTCTCTGGACGATGGCCTGCGATAAATAACAGAAATCACTGCGAGAAATCTGAATATTATGAGAAAATTCGGTAGCCCGCCGTGCGATATTTCGCACTTTTATAGCTGCCCTTTCTCATTCAAAGCACACACGTGTGAGGAGACACTGTAAATTATTTTGTGGCTTAATCCTTTGCTAAGCATTAATTTCTAGAGCTCCGTCTCCGCCTATCTCGTGCAATTTTTCAACTCGAGTACAGTTAAGAGGAAAGATAATTTAACGTTCATTTATTGTTAATATAATTTTCTGTTATCTTATTACGAGAATAAATATAATTACATTCGGCAATTTATATAACATATTTTTTACATCCAGATATAATTTTCATAAAATGCTCTATTCTTTTTTGAAAATATTACATTAGCCAATGATGTAATCGCAATAAATGTTATCAATTTTATTGATACAAAATTCTGTTTAATATATCATATCTTTAAAATGCGATTGTTTGCATTGTTTTAATCTTTGATAGGCTGGACATAAACACGGAAAGTTACATGTTAAGCTGTGATATAACCAACATGTAAGCTGCTTACCAAGATTCACTGTGTACGCCGTATACGGTGTTCCAATATCCCAACAGTTAAGTCTCTTAGTGTAGTCTGTAACTATCTTAGCTCAAGGAAACTTCTATATAAGTCTTACATATTACTGTCAGTCCTTCCTTTCCAAATAATGCTCACGTTTAAACAACGTTATTTTAAAAATAAAAAAAAGTAAAATACAAAGATGTTAATTTAAATGGAAGTAAACAGAAATAATCTTGTTTGCTAACAATTTCGAATATCTATTTTTAAGTTTTATAAAATAATTTGTGAAGATACTGATCACACATACAATACTGATCCTTTGTGAATTTTTTTTCTTCCGATTTGTCATCAACAATATTTTACAAATGAATTCAATTAGCACTCAATAAAAAAATACATAAATTATTTTTTATCTATTACTTGTTTATTATATCTCTTTTTTCTTTAATTATATACATTAAAAATACATTAATTTTTGATATTAATTTGTATTAATCTTAAATTATCATGCTGTTTTATTTATCATGTGATAATCAACTTGCATCTAAATTAATTAATTCTGAATCTACATGTTGGCTATTTATTTATAGATTGTGATCCTAATATAATTAAGAAACGAAAATAGGAACTAAACAGGATTAATATTGTTTCTACATGAATTAATTGTAAAAGTATAAAGATATTTAATAAATGATGTGCATAATATATGTCAAACGCAATTTATTATTAAAATTATTTACTACTTAATTATCATATAATCATTAATATAAAACATAAATAATTAAAAAGAGGAAAATAGAAGAAAAAAAGAGTGAAAGAGAGACGGCAAGAGATCTCGCGAAAGATCTTGTAAGTCAAACAGCTAATTGCCGAATGGTGCACGAATTGTGCATATAGTCAGGAGAATATCGGATGGCGCCAGACAATTAACTTAGTAAATTCCACGAAGTTCTCTTTGCCAGGACACAAGGAGTCGCGAGGAGGGACAGAGAGCAGGAGCAACACTGTGGAACGGTCGAGTTAACTTTAATTGCCCGGTTGGCTATATAATAAATGACACTGCAGACGCCGTGGCGAGAAATTATTTCGACCTCGGCTTTTTTTTTTCGTCCCGATGATTTTACGCGTGAAGGCCCCCACTATCGACGGACCTATTGATTAATTTACATCCAGGTGCACGATCCGTCACTCGTCCGCGTCACTTTAGAAAAGTCGGGGAAACTCTTTCGACGCGATTTATCGCGAAAATCAAGTGGAGAACCTTTAATGAGAGTCGCGAAGAGTGACGTTTAAACAAAGTTGCTCGATGCCATGTTTCAGCGAAAACAACGTTGCAGGGGCAAAAGTTTGAAGCCAATAAATTCCTATTTCTTTCTACGTCTCTGGTATTGAATAAAACAGTTATGTCACTTATACCGAGAAAGACAATAAATACGTGAAAAAATCCACGCTGTCTTGTACATATTCCAAAATTAAAATTAAACTAATTTTTCGCGCAGAATTGCTTTACTGCAATTTTTACATTCTACGTCGTTTTACATTGCTCGGTTTCTTTTACAGAATTATTACAATTTTGCTTATATAGCAATCCTGTTCTGAAATACGAAGCCAAACAGAATCGAGGGATTATTTCGTGATTTTTATTAGAGTGTCTAGAATTTAAACTTTCGAATGTTTCATTTCCGGCCATTTCTAATATCTGCTCTTCTTTCTTGATTTTTATATTTTCTTTATCCGTTATAATTTTCTTTATGACACAGTGTAGTCGTGTCTGCGTCACTTTCTGGTGTGTCAGTGCGCATTTCCTGTGGTACTTTATCCAACGGAATTATTGTGGCCGATTAAAAAAACTCATTACACACAAAGATTGACTTTTTCCTACGCTTTTATAACATATAAATGCTCTTTTCTCAAATTATCTTTATGTTATTTTAAGGATTGAGCAATAAAATACCGAATAGTCTCTCCAGAAAGATATTTTTTTTATCAATAGCTTAATTATAAACGTTTTATTATTTAACTTTTATGAAAGAATCGAATACCAATATTAATTCAACGATTTTGAGGTAAAGATTTACCAAGATTTATCAAGTTTAAAAGTGTTTTCGCGTTTTACACGTTTATGCAAAGGAAAACTAAGCACTTTATATATGATTGAAATTTGAATTATTATATAATTTGAATTACTATAGAAATTATAATTTAACTAATCAAAATATTATCTTTTTTTCTATATCAATAGAACTTAAAAATAGAACTTAAAATTCTATTTCCCAAATTTCACATAAAGATCATTAATGTTATAAAAATATATAATTATAAAATATTTGAAATATTATTTTATGATTTTCTTTCTGCTAAAATTTGTTTTTTTGCAAAATATTCGAGATATTACACTTAACGAGTGCCACGCTTGCTGATTTAGACATATTAAATGCTTTATTCTGACCTTGCGTGGGAATATGCATGTAGAGATTTAATTGTACAATCTAATGACTATCTTAATCTCGTACTCTTTTTACGTAATTGGAATGCGAAGTGCGTGCATGCGTGCGTGCGTGCGTGCGTGCGGCGCGCGCTAAAATAAATCTCGTCAACAAGATTCCCGCTCATTATACTAATTTTTTTTTCACACAATTTCGTACAGATGTAGACGTGAGAACGATACGAGAAACGCAGCGCGTTTTAGCGTTCTAAATATAATTATAGTTTCATTGAACACAATAATTCTTCATTAGCATTAGCGATGAATGTTATTAGAGGTGCTTTATGTCGGATACAATTCGCATCATGAGTGATGCATTTATAATATATATTTATCATATAACATAGATATATATAATAAATTAAATACGTGAATTATACATTTTATCTCGGAATAATAATTACGCGATGGTTATACATATATATATATATTGTTCATTTAAAAATTAATATTAACACACTTATTATGAGTTATTCAATGTTTTTAGGAGCACAGAACACAATATTGTAAAATGCTAGGAGCTTTAATTTGAAGCGATTAAACTTGAACTTTCGCCTTTTAGAATTGTACGTTTTATCATCGATAATTTCTTACATTTATAATATTTTTCTCTCTAAATTATTGAGCACAAAGGCACGATTCAGCTTTTTCCGGACGCGGCATTTTCATCGGTCCGATCATCGTCGTTCCACTTTTCTTCGTCACAGATGCAAGTAAGACTCCGGCATTTCTCTCCTTTCTCTTTCCTTTGCATTCGCGCTCCGCTTTTATGCGTCCGCCTTTTTCTTTATCCCGTTTTCTCGGAACAAGGGATGCTTAAAGCACTTCCATAGGGAGACGACTAATTAGAGCGATTTAGCGTTCGTCGGCTTTTATTTGGAATGCAAATGCCATCGTGAGACCGTCCTCCGTTTTTCCGCTCTTTCTGCTCTCTCGTGTCATATATCGCCGACTGATAAATGTTCGGAGAATTTTATCGCCAGTTACCGCGCCTTGTCCGAGGATGAAAATTTAAAAGATCGAAAGAGCAAGCCATTTGTACTTAGCGATTGTTCTCTATCTTTCTTTTTTTTTTTTTTTTTTGTACGCTCTCGCTTAAAGTGTCAGAAGTTCAATTTAAAAAAGCGCATATAAAAAAGAAAAGATTTGTTCTTTAAATATTCTGCCGCGTTTATCTTAATTAGAAACTAAATTGGATTTTGTCTCATTAGTAAACAACGCGCACCAACTATAAATCGAAAGACAAAATTAAAATGATCATAATTTGATTACGCTTTATCCAATTATAACAGCGAGCTTCTGAAGTATACGCGTGATAATACGATAAGTATAACTTGAACGATTGTAACATTTTGTACATATAGTTTACTTCCAACTTTTCTGTCTACTCGCAAACAGCTGTTCACGTGAAACTTTTTCTCTTACACTGGGAATATCACTTTTGGCCGTAATTACGGCAACAAAAACAGCCCAGACGTTTTATGCACACTGTACATTGCATCGGATACTATTGCTCTGAATGAATAATTCGCATCGCGTGAAAGTGAATATCTTAATTAATTGCTTGCGTTCGTTATTTTACTCCATTGAATACTATTCCATTGAATATTAACAATCGCAAACGAATTTCTATATTGATGCGACAGTAAAATATTCAAACGTTAGATGGAAAATATCCGTTAATTAAAAATTAATTAAATATGTATGAAACAATGTTGTTTTCTTGATTATTTGCAGATTTAAATAATAAATATAGAATCATAATATAACAAGGCTCCTTTTCTAATTTCAGAAAATATGTGTCTTCCAAAAGTCTCTCGAGGATCTCTCTTCGCGGATGGCCGCGGCCGAGGCGATCCAGAGCGGCTGGCAGAATCCAAATGACGCCAACGAGGCGACGGAATTGCTCGAGCAGTTGCAGAAATTTGGCGAACGATTGGTACCTATTCAGAGGAACATCGAGGATGCGAACGATCAGGCGAGCGTCTTCGCGTCAAGCAGCGTCATCGTTTCTCACGCTTTATTGGCGAAACTCGAAGATCTGAACACCAGGTATGGCTTTGAAAATCGCACAAAAATTTATTTCGCGATTTTCTAACAGAGTTCGCATATCGTTTATTATTTGGCGTGCAGCTGCTTTTCCAGCATATCCATCTATACACTATGTTTCAAATTGTAGAATTTAATTTTAATGACAGATTCTTTGAGCAATTTGGGATCAATTTTTCAAATCTTATTTTTACAACATATGGACGCTGCAGAAATATTCGATATCCTTTTTACAAACATGTGAGGATTTCAAGATTTTTTTTTTTTCATCACTCTCTTTCATCACAAATATCACTGATATCAAGACGAGCATTTAAAATTAGATTGGCGTTATGTGTGGAACTTATCTTGACGACGTTCTTTGCTTTGAATTCAGAATGAATTCGCGATGTTAACTTTTTCGTGTGTTTTCGCAGGTGGAAGGTGCTGCAAGTCGCGGTTGACGAACGTTACAAGTTGCTAAGCGGATTCGGGAAGGATGGCAGCACTCCGGGTAGTCAGGCTTTCCTCGCGAGCAGCGTAGAACCACCATGGGAGAGAGCCCTCACACCCGCCAAAGTGCCTTACTATATCAAGTAATCGATCTTCTTGCGTCTCGTATAGTTGCCTTGAGTTTCCCAAACTGTGCGACACGGTTATTCCTGACACGATCAAGAGCTTTTATTCTCTATAACACAATTGGCTCTTGTATTTTTTAACAAACATTCAAATGTATTTAATATTTAATTATCAATATTTATAATATCTAGTAATCAATGTTTATTATATATATCTCATAATTTTTTAATTTAACTTATAGAGAAACATAACAGTGTCACATTAAACTTTTTTAAATTTAAAACTTATATAGAAAAAAAACTGATTTAGAAAATTATTGAGATTTTTACATTTATGTATTATATTTATTTGTGCATATAATTAGATCTAAGTATTGAAACGAAATATATTTATTATAGCCATCAATTGGAAACTACGCATTGGGATCATCCGAAAATGATAGAGCTGATGTCTTCTCTTGCGGACTTAAACGAAGTTCGCTTTTCTGCATATCGAACCGCCATGAAACTGCGTACCGTTCAGAAACGACTGTGCCGTGAGTATTTGCACAATCTCTTAATAATTAATCATTCCTTTATTACTGCTTGGTTAGCACCGTGTGTTTATTAACTATCGCAATTTTCTCGATCAATCATTCTATGTGTCCGTAGTGACATATTGTTGCGCAATGATATTAGATCTTATTTCTTTCAACACATTCAATGCACGTTTATCAAACTGACCGATACTATAAAAATTCTTTGATAATTTTTATTTTTTTGATATCTCATAATATCAATATCTAAAATAAAAATGAAATAAAATAAAAATGAAAAAAACTTATAAAATAGACGAATGTTTTATATTTGTGTTTTATTTTTGTCATTTCAGTGGACATGTTGAGCCTTTCCACCGCGTTGGAACAGTTTGATTCACACGGGCTTCGGGCACAGAATGACAAACTGATCGACATCCCCGATATGGTAACAGTACTAACATCACTGTACGAAGTAATCGCAGCAGACAATCCGGCGCAGGTGTCCGTACCGTTATGCATTGACTTGGCCATCAACTGGTTGCTCAATGTATATGATAGGTACGTTCTACGGAAGAACATATTTTATAATTAATATTAAACTATTGATATATACTAATTTTTATTATCCAAATCAGACTTATGTCTTATTCTCATATGTATGCATTTTTTTAAATTTAATATACTTTAGATTTTCTTCAACTTTTTGGATATATTAGTGATCTTCAAGACATTATCCCTAGTCTTTTTATAAAATTCAATAATTATAAAATTTTGTGTTATAATTTTCAGCCAACGCACTGGTCAGATTCGAGTACTTTCATTCAAAGTCGGTCTGGTTTTATTGTGCAAGGGACATTTGGAGGAAAAATACAGATGTGAGTGATATATCAAGATTCTCTCTAATATAATAGTCCATAAGTATATTTAATGTATATCTAAAAACGCTTTTGTATTCTTTACAGACCTATTCCGCTTGATCGCGGATCCTAATAGACTCGTAGATCAACGTAAACTGGGACTTTTGTTGCATGACTGCATACAAGTGCCGAGACAATTGGGTGAAGTCGCGGCATTCGGAGGTTCGAACATCGAACCTAGTGTTCGCAGCTGCTTCGAAAAGGCAGGAAAAGATAAGAACGAGATAGAGGCAGTACACTTTTTAAGCTGGTTGCAGCAAGAACCGCAAAGCATGGTCTGGCTACCAGTGCTGCATAGATTATCCGCGGCAGAAACGGCTAAACATCAAGCTAAATGCAATATATGCAAGGAGTATCCTATCATAGGATTCAGGTAAGATAATTTTAAAATTTGTTTATTGGAAAAAGTTGATAATGTAAAATTATCAAAACATATTGACATAAAAAATATTGAATTTCAGATACCGTTGCTTGAAATGCTTCAATTTTGACATGTGTCAGAACTGTTTCTTCTCAGGACGCAAAGCAAAAAATCATAAACTAACACATCCGATGCAAGAATACTGTACTGCGGTAGGATGTTTATCTTTATATTATTTAAATCTTATCAAAAGAAATGGTTCGTGCATATTGAATGACATTTGTCTCTTTACAGACGACGTCTGGTGAAGATGTACGCGACTTCACGCGTGCGTTGCGTAACAAATTTAAATCCAAACGATACTTCAAGAAACATCCTAGAGTTGGCTATTTGCCTGTGCAGACTGTATTAGAAGGAGACGCGCTGGAAAGCCCGGCACCTTCGCCCCAACACAGCTCTCTCAGCCAAGACATGCATTCTCGTCTGGAGATGTACGCTTCTCGACTTGCCGAGGTCGAACTTTCGCGCACAAGAAGTAATTCCACACCGGACAGTGACGACGAGCATCAGCTAATAGCGCACTACTGTCAAAGTCTAAATGGTGGCGACAATATTAACGTACCAAGAAGTCCGGTTCAAGTCATGGCCGCGATTGATGCCGAGCAGAGGGAAGAGCTCGAAGCTATGATACGGGAATTGGAAGAGGAGAATGCAACGCTGCAAGCGGAATACGAAAGATTGCGCTCGAAGCAAACCCCGGGTTCGACACCAGAAGATGGTCATAGTACTAGGCAACCCGATTGCGATATGATTGCGGAAGCTAAGTTGTTGAGGCAGCACAAAGGAAGATTAGAAGCGCGCATGCAATTACTTGAGGACCATAATCGCCAATTGGAGGCGCAACTGCAGAGACTTAGACAGCTTCTAGATGAGGTATATCACAAAAATGTTGCATTTGAAATATTTTTCTTTAGCATTAATTTTTCTAATTATTTAAAATAAAAATATTAGAAAACATGGATTAATTTTTATATCTAAATTTGTTTAGCCGAACGCCTCTTCACCATCGAAGACTGGAACTTTACAAACTCGAAGTGTAACGGCATCACAATTAGCGACCGATTCTCCAGCAAAAATGAATGGCCATTATCATGATTCTCCAGGTATAATGCATCTCAATTTCATTCCAGCTCAAGTTTAGACAATTTTTGGACAAATGATAATACGAGATGATATATCAAAGCTTTTTAATTGGGGATCGCTATTAATGCATTCAATCACACGATCAGATTGTCATACATATTTACTACAACTGATATGCAACAACCGGATATTAACATCTTTTTATTGGTACTACACTAACTGCATATTGATACAATAGGGATTCAATGATTTAAATCAGATTATCTGTGACATAATGAATGAATAGCAAATCTTGCTTATATGTTTTGAAACAAATTGTTTTCTGATGTGTCCCAAAATCCTATTTTTATAAAATTAATAAAATTTAATAAATTAATAAAGTCGCTGAGAAGGTTTCATTATTAACTAATGTTACAAATGTAATAAAACTGACTGAAAATGCAATGCAAAATTAGAATAATGTATGTAACTTTTTAGCATCATTTGTATTAATTATGAGAAAAGTCCCTATTGTACGCCTTATTAAATATTACATTTAATTAAACACTGACTGAAAATTAGATAAGCTTATTGCTATTGGGTATATGGACATAGGTGGTGGAAATTCGAACGAGGGCAGAGTCAGCAGTTTAGAGAGGCCACCGCCGCCGCCGCATTCTCACAGTGTTGCTCATAATGTGGGCAATCTATTGCACATGGCAGGTTCGTTCAGTTTATATGAAAATGTGATCGTGTGCCAATTATGTAGTATAATCGACTTATATGTTCAGTTTCTATAATGCATGTGTCACTTCTGCTTGATATAACCTAAATAATGTTGCTTTCCTGTTTTCACGCTACAGAATGGATGTAAGGTGAGATCACTATGCTTCTCCCTATAGAGGCTTAAAATTTGCTTCGATATATTAATGCAAGATATGCAAAATAAAACACATGTTCATAATTATGGATAATGCAATGAGAACAATCTTATGCATTAATTAAATTAATGCATATAATAAATCTTTAATATTAATCATGTATTCTATATACCTGTATATGCTTGAATTCTTTTTGACTCATTTCTTTTCATGCTTACCTCTTTGTTTTTCTCGTATATCTCTAAATATGTGTGCACGCATTGATTGTCTAAATTTAAATTATGAATTTAACAGCATACAAACTCTGAAACTCTTAGGAACAATAATGTGAAAATGTAGGTAGATGGTAAAGAACTTTTTCTTTTTATTTTAGGGGACTTAGGAAAAGCTGTAGGTGAATTGGTAACAGTCATGACAGAAGACACATCGAAAACGAACGGACAACGAGCACCACCACCGGCATTCAAATAACAATTGTAACCGGGAAATTTATTTCATCAAAGAATGTTGATACAAGATGATGCTAAAAGTCGACTAAATCGACGCGCTATCCATTTGATATCCACGATTGTAAACGTTTAATAATCGTAATCATTGACCAATAACACACAAGTCTGGCTCTAATACGCATATCAGAGACAAGTACATGGTATATCTGCCGCGCAAATGCAGGGTCAGGGGACTCGTCTCGTGGTGTGGTGGTTTCGGGTATTTTATAAGTTTTGATATACATCATTCTATAGCTGGATTATATCAATAAGACGATTATGATTTGACTTTTGGCGTTGTCCCCTGAGAGTAACTTTACTACATATTGACATGTCATATCATAAAACTAATTGTAATGAGAAATCAATTGTTATGCTTGCTAGCTAAACTATACAAACAATTAAGAGATATAATGAGGATAAAGGAGAATACATGGAAGGAAATATCATTAACAATGCATGCAAAAGCAATGTATCAAATCACATAATCTATTATAGATCGTAGTTTATATTTACATACCCATTCTGTTCACTGCCACGGGCTCTTCCTCGACGTAACTTACACAATGTACATGTTACGATTCTAGACGACACATAATGGGAAATAGACAGAATTCATATATCTGACCTCCTGTACTCAACGCTCTTGAATTTTACATATATAATTACATGAAAGAAAAAGAATCTTTTATAATAAAACAGAGAGCGATGCGCATTACAACTTTCAAGTTTATTTTTTATCCAGTTACATGATTTTTCATATTTTTTAAATAAATTTAAACGGCAATGTCTATTATTTAAGCCTGCCGAATGTTATTATATATCTAAGAGTATATTGATAAGTACCTAACTAATAAACTGTAGGCTGTATTCTCTAATATGTAATAAAGTTGTCTAGAAAATACTTCATCGCGATATTATTAAAATGTGAGCTCTTATCGTGGTTCTATTATTAAGTGATCAGTCTGCGATCTGCTTCCTGGCGGATAATTTTTATATTTTGAGTAAATTAAACGCGCGCAGCACGTTTTTTTACGCATATCATAGATGCCATATGTTAATAATACTATTATATTACTATTATATTACGAGGAAACGCTGCTTGCAAAATGTAAAATACATATCTTCGAAAAAGAATATCATATTTTACCAATTCGATAAACATTGCGAACAAATGTCGAATAATACGTAACAAATGTATTGATATTTGCCGTTAGATCATAAACAAATTGATTTCACTTTATAGAGTGTAAAATGATCGAATATGTTTTTTCAAGCTCCATCTGTAATCTGTTGAAAGATTGTTGGTTTTGCGATTTCATACATTAATATAACACATTAAAAAATTTTAGAGGATTAGTCATATATAAAAATGGAGTTATATACTGCATACATCAAACAGGTAACTACGTTACTTGTAATATATTATAATATAACTGAAATGATATGGGACAAAATGCTTAAATAAAAATAATAATGGATATAAAAAAATCTTACATATTTTTTTTCTTTACATCTGTCCGTTACATTAAGTATTGATCTGACAATATTGTCAGAATTACGTAGTTACCTATTTGCAGCCTCTATCATCACTAACATTATGATACCATGTAATCCAACCAACACGTTGTAATCTCGTGGCACGTATTTATTGAAATTTATAAATTTCTTCATTGATTCTTGTCGAAGGCTCATCTATTCATGGCATCGTCGATCTGGAATTTAAAAAAATTAATTATTTATATAATTATAAAACTTTTTTTAACATTACAATTATTGCACTTCATTATTTAAATTATATATTTCTATATCTTCTGTATATTATCATGTGAGCGGAATTTTCATTATTGAAATTAGTTGAGTTCTCGTCATCGGAATCTTCTATGTAGTCCAATCTTTTTTAAAATTCCTTATTCACCGCATTACACAATTGTGATGCATCCATTATAGATTTGTTCATTGAAGTTGGTTTTTTCGAAGGCTTGTTTTTTTAGGTCAATCTAAAATTACAAAAAATTAATTATTTATATAATCATAAATCTTTTTTTTTTAATATTACAATTATTTCATTATTTAAATTATATATTTCCTTATCTTTTCTTATCATGCGTGCGAAATTTTATATTATTAAACTGATTGAGATCTTATCATCAAAATCTTCTATGTTGTCCAATATTTTTTTAAAATTCCTTATTCATTTGCACAATGCCCCAAACTTCTAAGAAGAGTTTTCGTTGATATATTTGCTTTCTTGAAGAAATATATTTATTTAATATATACATTTACAGAATATATTCTGCTTATTGTTTAAATTTGAGTTTTTTGGGGAAAAACTTTAGAATCTATAACTGTCTGAGGGGATGTGTTTCTGGACATATGTTTATAGGACAATTTTACTTTAGTTTGACCTGTAGAACACCTCTTTTTTTCTACTATTAATTCTGGAACACTCCGTATATTACATATTTAATAACTAAATGTAGACTGTATCTTACTTGCGAGAATAAAGAAGCGATGATGGAAGTTGCGACAGCAGCAGCGGCACGTCAGACTCTAAAATGTAAAACGTGATGAGTGTGACTTTACAAATACCTTGTATAAAAAAAAATAAATAAATATTTAATACGTTAATAACGTTTTCAGTAGTTACATTTACATAATTTTTCTTTGTTATTTAATTTTATGTTAAAGTCAAAGTTTGAAATATCTTTGACTTTAAATAATGGCGTAGTAAGGGAAGACGGCGCCGAAAATATGGAAAAAAAATCATGATCATTTTATAACAGATATCCTACTTGTCAGTCTGTAGTTGGTTATGATTTATTTGCTTCTTTTCTTTTAGTCATGTTCTGTACATCTGGTACATCTGAAAAAGTCAAGTTTAAAATGTTACCATCTGTATTTTTCAAGCAGTCTTGGCACGTGCCTTCTTTTTGTTTAGAATAAGGATTAATATGGCGCCATAATATTTCAGAAAACTATATATTGCCAGATGTTATGATTAAAGAAAATAGCAGATGTTGATTTTTATATTTAGAAAATCCAAAAAATAAAAACATTTAGAAACATTCAATTATATTAATATAATTTTGTTTACATCATGAGATCTCATAAAACAATTTCAATAAAATAATTTATAATATTGAATAATGAAATTAATATTAATAAAATTAAAATTAAATATATTTATGTGTGAAATTAAAAGTTTATTTTAATACAAAAAGATTATATGAATATGCATCGATATAAAAAGTGAATTCTCAATCAGAACATTTCTACAAGGACGTTGCCTGAACTGGTATTCATTTGATCCGGTTTTAACCATCCTTCGGAAGAAATCGTAAGTGAACTAGTAAACAAAAAGTGAACAACGAACACGGACTTGACTTAGTGTGTGTTTTAAATATACAAACATAACAATTTTATTCATGGAATTATTTAACACAAAAATCTACTCCATTTATTCTTATTCATTGCATTTGTAAAATAAGTCACAATTTTTATGCAACATATTATTTTATTAAATTTATTTAATTATATATTCTATGCAAAATTTTATATAATTTTCTTTAAAAAAAAAAGATTATTCTGCAAATATATTATTTTATTTTAAAAATACGAAGAGATCGATATTGATACTAATGGTGACAATGAATAATATAAAGAGAAATATTATTTTCTTATATACATAATAAGAATTGTTATACAGATTATTCAAAAAGAAATGAAATAATCTAATTTTAACAAAAGTTATTTGGCAATAAATAATGATATTTTCACGCACGAGCAGCATGTAATTTTCCAGAAATATAGCAAGGAGAATTCTAGCATATCTTAAAAACGCATTCCATTAACTCAAATTTCGTTCATGCTGCAATTTCGTTCATGTTTGACACGAAAATCATGAAAGAAGCCTGAAAATTTAATAGCTTAGTATAGCACAATTTAAATACACACAAACTTAATATTTTAAAAGATATTTTGTAACTTAAAACTTTTAATATTTTATATATATACATATATGATTACATATGATTATATTTTATATATGCAACGTATGTATTCGCGAGTGTAAAATAATAAAATCGTGCATTTATTAAAACATAATTCGACGTAATCATTGCAATCATTGCAAAAATTATTTCGCAAACAAGAAATATATATTTTACCCTCTCGGTTGTAAAAACAGAGTTAACATTCTGCCACAGCCGAATCTTAAGAGACACGTATGTATATCCGTAGAAATTCCAATACAGGCGATTGAGTCATCGATACGTGACATGTGTATCAATGTGCATAAACAGAAATTTAGTGCATGCTACGAAGGTCGATCGTAATTGATTTTAAATACATACATTTATTCAGTATCGAGCTAAACGCATTACATTGTAGTTATGTTCATATAATCAATGTCTCAAATGAGATAATAACGCGCTTTTCTTTTGTATTGCCGTCAAAAATAATGTTACTTAATGTTATATTAACGTGTAACTTTTATTCACAATTCTTATATTAATATTTCAATGATAAAAATTCGTCGAAAATATGTTAAAAATAATATATCTTAAGAGCTCGCAAAATTACATAATATTTTTTAATAAATAAAGAGTTTCTCTAAATTTAAAAGTGTCTCTCCTTTCTGTACAGTTAAAATATTATTAAAATATTATTACTTGAACGCACAATTCATACACATATCATATATATAAAATTAAAACGTGACACAGTTTTGTGTCCAGAACAAATTCCCATCGTGCGGTCGAGGAGCAGCAACGATCAGGACCAGTTGGGCAAAGGCATTCGGATCTACATATAGCCTATCGAAGGTTCCATGACCCATCGGGCACTTTTTTGCTTCATGCAGGAAGCCTAAAGGCTTCGAAGAAGGTCGCTCGTTCTTGGACGATCATAATCGAACTCGAAGGAGACATATGCGAAAAATTCCAGCAAAATCGCGGGGTCCCCAAAATTCAAACAAGAAACATATAGCTAAATCTTTTAATTATATTTCTTATTGTTAGATTGAAACTTAGAAGAAGAAAGAGAGAGAGATCAATTAAAATTAAATTTTAAAATATATATTTTCTGCAAGAGAGAATAATAAAATGTAAAAAAAATTAAAAGAAAAAATATCAAAAGATAAAAAAAAATTAAACTATCCTTATGCAAAAAAATTTTGCTTAATATTGGTTAAATATTTGAATTTGTTTGATTTTAAATTTTTTTATCAATTTTCTTGAACAAAATATAATATCTAGAAAATAAAATACGACATAAAAATCTAATATAGAGTCGCGAGACCTGAATAAGGAGTTTTTGAATTCTCAGACGGTACCAGGCTAGTTCTCAGAATTCTGAGCCTGACGTCACCTCCAGCTTACAATTAGTTAGAGAAGAAACAACAAGTGAGAGATGATCTAAATTCCTATTAGGTGGGCTATTATAGCGAAATTTTTGCGCTGCATTGAATGCTGATTCTTTTGTATTATATATACGTTGTAGTATATAAAAGTAATAAGTATGTATTAAAATATTTATTTAAAATCTTTAAAAAAGGGTAACGTTTATTTAATTTTTTTCTATATAATTATATTTTACAATTATAAATTTATGTAATTATAAAAAAAAGCTTGGATTTTATATCTCACAGCGCATCATCCTTATCAACACAAATTACTCAATAAAGAAATTCAATGAAATAAGGTATTACGTACCGGATATTCTAAACATTTTCTTTTTTTTAAATCCTAGCCATAAGTTTTTATTACAGTTTAAAAATTCGTTAATTTTTAATTGCATTTTTTTACGTTTTCTATCTTTAAACTTCTAAAACTATCTTTAAAACTTTACAACAACAATGTATACTCATGTTTTGAAGAAGCAAAAAAAAAGCAGGCAAAAAATGCATCTACAAGAAACGGATATGTATATATTCACCGCCGGCGTGCGCGCCAATTTAATGGAAATGTCGCGCAAGGGAGAAACCTTCTTACCTCTCCAGGAATCTCCGTCTATCATCTGACGTCATCTCCGGAGAGGTCTGGAGAACGGAGGTCACGTGTCGCGAACGCGCCGCCAGAACGAAAGCTCGATACTTAGAGGCGCGGGCGGCCAATGGGTGCGACGAAGAAAAACTCCGACGGAGCGTGTTGTCGCGCCGTCTCGTCGCCGGACCGGACTCGCCGGCGGCTCTCCTCTTCAGTCGAGCCGCGACCGCCGAAGTGTGAGTGTCGTGTTCGTGTCATCGAGACTTGAAACCCGCGAATACACTACTAACCCTATAAGTTACAAACGCTCTGCGCGCACGTTCGACGATCCTCCGCAAGCAAAGACAACAAAAAAAAAAAAAAAATGGCCTGTAATAGAGCTGCCAAGTCCGGATTTGCCGCCGAGGCGCAGAGAAAGGTGAGGAGAGACCGCGCAAAAAGGATATTTTTCATGCGCGCGTTCGTTGGCATTCCTGCCACCCTGACCTAGTCAAGCCACTTTACCCCCTCTCCCCACCTTAACGCCAGGGTACGTGGACCTACTCGACCTACTGAGGGTGCATTTCCGCAGGGCGCAGACGCGCAACCCTGTACGTCGTACGTAAATTCGTAAATGCGCGTTTGTAGGGCTGTGGTATTCACCCCAGCTGACAGGACCAAAGCAGATTTAGTATTGAAATATCTTTCGATGAAGCGTTAATTATCATTTTTAGAAGGGATAATCATATTTTAATAGGTATCATTAATTGAATAATTAAATTAAATAAATAATAAAAAAATAAGAAAAAATATTACGATTTATTTTATATTGATTTTTTTATCTATATATTTTGCGATGTGGCTTTAAGATGGGATGAGAGTTTAGACTGATATAAAAACGAATAAATAATCGAAATTCTGAAAATTTGAAATACTGTCAAGAAATTATTAATTGTCATTAATGTAATAAGTTAATATGTCAAATATATAAATAATATCTTAAAGTGGAATGGTTATTATTATTCTACGATTTTTAATCGTAGAATAATTATTCTAGTTTTTGAAATATTTTATGGCAAACAATATTGTTACAATTTAAGTAATTAAATATCTATATTTTTTATATCAAAACAGAATCAATTACTTGAAGATATTTTTTAAATTTCTTTATTTAAATATTATATTTCATCATTTTTTTTTTTATATATTTAACATTATTTTTTATTTTATATAGTTGTTTGTATAAGAAATTGTCTGATAATTTGCTACACAACTCTATTTCGAGAGAATTGCACGTGATCACAATTTTTCTGTCAAATATATTACAAAAAAAATGACGAAGAGTTTGCGTACCAAATAATATGCGAATATGGCACACAAAGTAAATAATGAGGCAGGCTTTCGCTTCTCGTATCCTCGCACTCGTTCACGTAGCTCGTGTTTACCTTATCTCTACCATGTAGATAAACTTGTGAGAGCATCAAGAGAAATTCGTATAAACAACAGAATAAGTGGAAAGTGATATAAATTATTTTAGATTTTAAACAATTATCTTTTTTCATATATCTCATATATTTGTTGCAGTTTTAGATATTCTTATTTTACTAATTAATATAATTTCAATTGTATAGCTATTTCGAAATGCATTATGATTTTACAAGAAATATCATTGTTACCGAGAAAGGAAATGCAGGCAACGATTAAGAAAAAATCGCAATATATTATCCAGCTTGGCAAACCTTTGCATTAAGTTTCATACAAGCGTGTCGTTTATCTCGCAGCTGTGTTTAAATGTGTGCTATACATTCGTCCGCTTTCACAACTTTGAGACGATACGATTCCTGCCAGCCGTAAGTCACTTTGTAACACAAACTTGTGCAAGTACCTTAATCGTATTTATTCAAGTACGTACATATGACCTGAGGTAAAATTTGTGGAAATATAAATGATGATGAAATACCCTTTTTAAGAGAAAAATCTTAAAGAATTAATTCATTGTGTATAAAGCAACTTGATACGATTTTAAAAGTTTATTGCACAGTCATAAATTAATCTGACCGATATGATAAACGATAAGAGCTATCTTTCACAAATTTTTGAGGCATGATAAAAGAGCTAGAAATATTTTGTTTTCCTTTTATATTTATTATCGTAAAGTAAAAAAATAAATACTTTAAAGAATTATAAGACATGTATCGCGTATTTTTTATTTAATAAGATTATTTCAGACGCGCGAAATACAAAAAAAAAAAACACGAAAACGTTATTGCTTTAACTTGCTAACCAAGAAATAACTAAGAAATAAATGGAAATTATATATTGGCTATTTTATGCACGTTCTTGAATGTTCAGAATGCAAAAATTATTGACATAAATCGTTTAATAATCATGTAACTTTTAAATTATGCATTCAACGTAAATAATGACGATAAACAATTGGATGCAATTTTGGTAAATCAAGATCTGAAGATAATTAACACTAGGAATAATGAAAATTGCACATATTAAAAATTTAATTTTACTTGGAAATTGCATTTTTTTATATATTTCTGCTAAGGAAAAATAAAATCCAAAATTAATAACGCTTCAAGAACGTTTTACAATATTCTGTACATTTTATAAAGACAATCATAAGTAAAAATTAATGAACTTCACCAATTCGAGTGTGTGAAATCAACAAAGAAAAAAGTTAATATTTATGCACCCTTATAAAAGATTTGTTGTTTTGCGATATTGATTCCTTTTCTTCACCTCAGGTATTTTGCGGAATTCAGCATTGCATTTCGTTCCGTAAGCAGCAACAGCTGCTAGGCGGTCGTCTCTTTCAAGGGGGAATTAAAATGAGATCCACACGGTTACCGAAGAAGGGAGCGTCCCTCACGAAACCCGGTGACCATGGTACACTTCTTCGAC
Source organism: Cataglyphis cursor (assembly GCA_039654345.1). Taxonomy (NCBI): domain Eukaryota; kingdom Metazoa; phylum Arthropoda; class Insecta; order Hymenoptera; family Formicidae; genus Cataglyphis; species Cataglyphis cursor. The sequence continues at coordinate 5,532,712 of JBCEZX010000075.1, forward strand.
TCTGTTTGTGCTACAACTCTCCCCCCACTATAAAATTCTCCTCAATATCTTTCTCTCTCTCATGCTGCCACACTCGAAATTACGCTATCCTACAACGAGAGCCGATATCTTTCATCTTTCTCCAAACATAGAAGCATGACCAATGCTCATCTGCTTGCCTCTTATTTCTCGTAAAAAAATCGTGCATTATTTTTACGTTGTTTATAATGTTTTAAGTGCAAAATTTATTTGAAAATTCATGCTATTTAATGAATAATAAAGAAGAATATATCTTTTATATACTGAGACAAATTTCTTTATCAGTAAAATTTTGTCAGTGGTTGGGTTTTAGCATTTAACATTCCCGCATTGAGTACTTCAAGTACTGCACTTAGAAACATATAACATCATCATTCTCGAGAAGAGTAGAAACTTTAGTGGCACTTCATCATCAATATTCGCTAAGAATGGAAATATACTGAATGTTACCGCATACGTGGCAGTGAGTCATTTTTATCAGTCGTCTTTTTTTCATTCTCTTTATACTATGATTTTTAAAATATCATTCTGAATTCTATAAATTTAAATTTTTGTTGCTTTTCCTATTTTACTATTATAGAATATCTCTTTCTAGATACATATAAAAAATTTACAACAAAATTTTAAATAAATTATATACAATATATTTTAAAGTTATTGAAAAATCGCGATAAAATTATTGAGTTTGAAAAAATTGCATTCTCCAATTTTTTCGATAATACAATCACAATACATCAGTTGAATTTTTCGCAAAATATATGTTTTTAATTTATAATAGAAAAATAGTAATTTTTTACATTTTGTAAAATATTTAAAAAATATAAAATTATGATTGTAAAAAATTGTCTCGCATTTTAATGAGAGACTAAGAAAATTGATAAGATGAAAATACTATATATATATATTTTACGAATCACAATACTGATTGACATTTGTCGCAATAAATTTATGGAGAAGCACACTCATTATGAACTACAGTAAGATATGCTTATCGTCTGTGGAATGCAGTTCAGGCTAGCTCGTTATATTTCACTGGTACAAAATCATTTGTCTTAGAATGTAGTGACGCGTATACAAGATTAAGTGTGACGTTGCATATTGTGAATTGTCAGCACAAAAACCTCATACAGAAAAAAGAAATTTAACATCAAATTTGAAATTCATCACATTTTTTTATCATTTATTAAAAATTCTATCACCATATATCCATAAATATACGATGATATTCTAAGACAGCGGCGACACGCCATGACTCCAAAGTAGAGTTAAAGACATAATTATTGCTATCAGTGCTATAAATTAAAATCTGTGAGCCATGATTATCTCTCATAATTGCTAGAGTTCAATGTGCCTGTCTGTTTACACGAGCCAACGGAGGAATAAATACATATGATTATTAGTTACTGACATCAGGTGAGAGAATATCATAAACGTTACGATTTCGAAAACAAACTTATTTTTTGCAGGGCATGTTACAACTTCTATCAGCGCCCTTTGAATTGATATTACTAACATGGTTAAAAGAAAGAAACAAGTTAACATATTGCAATTTTACATCGAAAGCATATGTGTACCTGTGATGAGGCAGAAATACATATCTATAGATAACATACAAGAATTTGTATGATTTTTTGTAATATATTTTTATCTTGAGTGTTTCACATTTTTTTTATTCTCTTTATTTCATGATTATTTTATTTATAACATCAAATAAATTACTTTTATACTTTTTAGATATATACATATATTTTATGTAACTCTCTCTTTTATCTTTTCTCTCTCTTATCTTTTATGTTATTTTGTTGTATAATAATCTTTTCCCCGGAATTATGATTTCGCAGTAACTTACTGCCAGTACAGTCTTTTCTCCGAATACCATGCCATACGATGAATGTGTAGTATTATAACCGTATTCTAAAAATAGAGATGCTTCATCCCCAAAGAGGATATCTGTATTAACGGCCGGAAGTAGAATAAAGTGGTTTCCGTTCTAGGAGCGAATAATGAAGAATAAGGATTCTTTGCGCGCGCGCGCGCCTTATTATTCTTATGCGTCTCCATGCGAACAGCAGATAACTCATTTGATATACAATTTAAATTTTTGATTTTAAGCTTGTAACTCTAGATCAAGATTGTAATTAGCTTAAAATTGAAATTTTATTAAAGTAATGGAAAAGTAAAATCAAGTCACGTATGAATTAAATTACGCGATAAAATATATTAATATAAATTTAAATTTTATTTTAAAATTTAATTTTTGAAGACTAACAAGTATTTAAGACCTTTTGTACGTCATAATATAATTATAACTGTATAATTTTTTATGATAAAACAGTAACAAAATGTAATATAAAACGAAATATTAGTTACTCCAACTTTAAGAAGATATCAGATAGAGAGAGTACTGACTTTCGAAATGTAAAACCAATTCAGCTAACTCTAAATTCGCGAAACGTCGTAATCGCGTTCGACATGTCATTTACGTGAGCTATTACAGCTGATAAAAGCATTATCGCGTTCCGGAAATGTATTACATACGTCAGAATCGGCGAATAGAATGATCATATATTCATTTTCATTTTACTTATTTCTTTAATTTTTCCTCTTTCACGAATTTAATATAAAACTTTCAACACTAAATATTATTGATTATTTATGCATAAATACCTCACATCTTGCAATTTAATTTGAATTTCATTATCATACATTCCGCGCTAAGCTTTTCTAGAAGGATATACAAGTAGCTACTTATCCTGTGCTTATGAAACGATATTGTTACAGGAAACACTTGCCTAATTACTTAAATTGTCAGATCAGAAAGTTAAGAAAACGTAACGCAGATCGTGAAGTTCGTCCTTCCAGAAAACTTTCTCTACGTTGTGACTCATTCCACAGCATAGCTTCTTTCTTATGTCATACTCCCGTCGGATGACATAAGGTCTACAGACTTTCATTATCGATATTTTGCACATACGCTTTATTGCTTAAATAAAGATTTTCTTTCCAAATAAATTACCCAGCCACTTCTATGTGTAACGCCTTTATTTACACAATGATCGCAAAATACAAACTTTAAAAACAAATGCAATTTAATAGTTAATTTTTTAAACTCGACAAAATTGATAAAAAACAATTTTTTTAAAAATATGATAAAAAAATAATCAAATTCACAAATATTATTATATATATAATTTATGTAGTAATTATAATTTATGTAGTATATATTTTTCTGAAAAACATTGATAATATTTTATTTAATAAACAAATCAAAATTGTAAAAAATTTAAATATAAACTCAAAATTTTGTCAAAATAGTATTTATTGATAACTGAATTAAAAACAGACAATAGAAATCGCAGACATATCATATAAAAAAGAGAAAAGAGAGGAAAAAGATTATAGACATACATTAATAGAGATTAATTGATAATGAAATTAATTATAGCAACATTAGGAAAAATATTACATAATTGATATTACGATATTTTTTTATATAATTTGTTATATTAAATTTTGAATTTGTAAAAATTGTCAATAGATGAGAATCTTCAGTGCACTCTTAATAATTTATTCAAAGATTTTTTTTTCACTTAAACTCGATTATATAAATAATTTGGCTATGTAATATCATCGACTATGATAGAATCATGAATAAATTATAGAGTGCACAAGATGAGCGAGTTTCGAAGACTTCGCCATGACCTCGACAGAACACCTTGACCTTGCATTCTTCTCAATTAGCGGCTATGGATTCCCATGACTCTTGCGAGTTGTACGGTCGGAACAGAGTTCTCCATGCACAAAAACCTACCATTCGTAAATTTTATTTATGCTTTATTTTTATAAAAAAAAGTTAACAAATATTAATTTATATTTATTTTTTTGAGAAAGAATATCGTATTTGAAGAATATGTTGATAATTAAAAGATAAATTAAAATTATAAAACACATACGCGCCGTGTATATGTGTGTACATATATATTCATTTATATATTATTTTATTTCATACTTCTACATGACTATTCGCCCGTTTTTTTATTACTCATCCATATACGAAGTGAATGCAATTTCTTATAACGTGCAAAACCTCGAAGAGATCGCGTTCGTGGCTCGTGCGAATTTAAAGATGACGTTATTCCATGTACCGACATGACGAATATTCTAATGTGTATTCAAGCTCTTAAATGGTCAGTATGGAAATTTGTGTACATATACATACATTGTATACGCACATATATGTGAGAGTCAATAACACATAGATGATTAAGTCGAGTTGGTTTGTGACTTTAACACTAAATTACATAAAAAATTTTGCTTTACTTATTACATATTATTGCGAATATATAGATAATATTATATATAGATATAATATACAACATGAGAATGTTACAGAAAGATCTAGAAATATCCAATTTGTAAAATTGAATAAGAGAATTGTAGCTCCTTTAATAACATGTTGTAATCTTTTTATTATGTTCCAATACGGAGCTGTATTAATATTCTTTCGAGCTGACCGCTCTCTTCTCGTTTAGAGGTCCTTATACGGTCAAGAGCAACCAGGCAACCTTTGCTCATAACATGCGTTTAACTCGTCGAGAAACGCGTATGATCGGACAAGTCACATAAGGGGATTATGCAATGGATCGGTCTTACAAAGTAGGTCAACGATTTTAACGATATATACGTGTTGTATATTCGAGAAGTTTAAATCCTCGTAACGAGCGTGCACCTTTTAAGGGCAGTCGTTAAGCACGATTGCAAACTTCCTTTAGAAAGGAGATCCTCTACTCGTCGACCAAGAGGTGCGCCATACTAACATGCAAATCAATCAAGTTCTTAAGGTCTTGCTATATTCGCGCATCCTTGAAGAATCACCGCATTCGAAATTGTAAAAAATAAATAACGGGAGAATTGCTTATACAAACAATTCCATTATATTTTTTAATGATATGTTAATTATTCTCAGCGTTTCGCAATTAAATTGAATTAATATATATATATATATCTGTACGTGTAAATAAATTAAGATATATATTATTTTTTTATTATTATTTTTATTATTATTTTATATGATTATTAACAACTTATAACTATTACTGACGTATTTTTATTAGTCGCAACTATAAGATGTTTCGATATTGTTCAGCCGTTAAACATTTAGCAAGATTACGATCACTCTAGTCAATAAGCAAAACGACTCTGCTCATCGCGACATAATCGAGCAATTCGTTCAATCTGGCTTGCGCTTCGTTGACAGCAACAGACCTCTGACCTAATTCTTGCGACCATGAACGTATGAATATTACACATAAGAGTCAATGTCGTCTCTAAAAGCACATGATAAAAATGCATCGTAATTTTTAAATTTTATTATTATTTAGTTCTTCATTTATTAATTTTTAAAATTACAAATCCTTTTGTAAAAACTTTTTCAAACTTGGCCCTTTACATTCTTAATGCACTTAAATTATTTCTTTATGGCTGGATAATACGAAAGCTTGATATCATCATTTTTAATTACGAACGACATGTTAGATAAAAACATCGAGTAAAATTAAAAAAAAATCGAAGCTATCGATTCTTAGATTCTTAGATTCTAGAACAATTCATGCGCTCTTATGTATGATAAACAATGTGAGAATCATCGTGTAAAACACAACCGTGTACAACCAATATAAAAATAATTCTAATCTACAAGATTAATCTTGATAAATCTTACTAATTTAATGCCTGCCATCATCTAGCTGCGTGCTAGCAACGCGAGTGCTTTATGCAATTTACACGAAGAATGTAATCTTAACACATAATTCCAATAAGGAAGACCTATTTGAAAGGCTTCGAGATTCAAAATCGTATAATGTGCCAAAAAACTTCGTACACATCTCTTTTCTTGCGCTTCTCTCCTTTTCTTTCATCCGTCTCTATATATAAGGGCTACGACAAACTTGCCTCGTGGAATTCAATATGAGATAACCGTTACTGCTGATCGTATTGTTGAATCGAATTATTTGCACGACACTCTCTAAAGATAAAAACTTCCTTGTATAAACATTTTTATGTTTACATTTAAAATTCCATTTGGATCTTTTTATTTAAAATCTTTTTGATATGCAGCCACGAATGTATATGTATAACCTTCTTTAAAAATATAATTCTTTTCCAAATTTTAACATATTACAATAAGTGAAAAAACTAATCAATAGTATAAAATATATAATTACTGATAAATTACTTCAAAAAGTTCACTGCACATTTTTTTTTTTTTTTAATTTGAATAAATATTGCCTGGTTTGACATACTCTCTCTCGTCTCTGACATACAATATACATTTATATATAATACTGATTATTCTTACCAGCTTTAACCTTGATATTGATAAGATAGACAGTTATCCGGTGACATTATAGAGATAATTATTAATATATGAAATTATAATTCAAATTCTACTTTTCTCTATTTTGGTTCTTAAATTGTTATCTTTATGTATTTACTAATATAATTTATTATTAGATAGTTATTATAGCTATTAATAATGTTACAATATTTTTAATTTTTAATTACTTGTCACTCTACTATTTTTAGTAACAAAAAACTATCTAATATTTAAAAAAATTTGTTTCTTTTTTTTTGAAAGAAATGTTTAAAATCATATTAAAGATTACAATTATATATTTTATTTAAAAAAATCTATTTCATAATATTATCTTAAAGACCAACAAAGCTATAAAATATTTTTGACGATAATGAGATATTTAAAATCAGGCAGGGTCTTCGAAATTTATGTCACATACTTTGCAGCGTGTTTCACGTGTACGGAAAAGCGGTCCAAAATGTCACGTGTCTTTTCGCGTCTATGTTAAAACTTGTCACTCTTTTCACGTTAATTAAATTATCGTGCGCTTACTTAATGTCTAAATATAGGAGTGATCGCGTTCTTTTATATTGTTGACGATAGCCACGACGGTGACCACGTTATCGCGTTATACTCTTTAAAAGAGAATGCGATTTGATATCATCGAGGAATGTGCAACTATGCGGAACAAAAGTAAATGACCGAGCTCAGATATTAATCAAATCATATAACATTTTTTAATGAATTTAATTTCTTAAAATTGTATCAAACTTTTCATTTTCCATAATCTTTGAAATTAACATTGATAATAACATCTGATAATCTTCTAATATTGTAAATGACTTTATATTAAAAATTAAAAATTTTTTTTTTTTTTTAATTCGAGTGATGATCTTTATCAAGGAAACGTTTGAAATGCATCTTCTTGATACGTAACGATACAGATGTATATGCAATACATCTGTGCATTACATACGTGTTCATTTATGCTCTTTATGGACGATAATGTTTTCAGAGGAAACCCACTGTAGAAATAGTTTCGCGCTTGCGTCAAATCACTTTATAGTGATGCACCGAAAACCTGAATGCATCCGCTATAAAAATATTTTCACGCGGATACCAGACGCACATATACGCACATTCATATACACACAGATGCAGAAAAATTATAACTTTTATTTAATTGTAAACCGATTTTTGTATAGAATTTTAAGATGAAACTTGATAATCAAAATATTAAGTATAAGTAATTAAGATACTGAAGATTAAAATAAGACAACATGTTTTCTGAGTAATTCAGATTCAACTCAGAACTTGTTGAAAGAAATGTGATGGGACACCCTTTACATAGATGGTTCCCTGGAAATGCATCACGATCCGAGGCACCGTATATCTAACGGAATATGCAAGCTATAGGAAGATGAATAGCGACGGTCCATGCTTGGAAACCTTTCCTTTTTAAGCAATCACGTATATAGGCAGGTAGAAATCGTTCGTCTGAATAGAAATGCGTATTTGTTGATTTCTTTTATACGAGCGATTATAATTTAAAGATGAAATCTTTGACAAATTGGTCTTTTTACTATTAGAAATTATATATCTAAAAGACTCTAACAAACATATAAACATTATGAAAAAATTATGAATTTCCTAAAATGAGATAGCACTTGTATTTGCACAAGAAGAGATGCGCACATTGTACCCATTGAAAAAAATAAACTGAACGGGTTGTTGTAACGGGTTATAGGTCAATGACTCCCCCCGGTCGTACTCAGTCAAGTTGCAGCCCCTACAGGATGCATTACTTGGTACACACTAGAATACCGCATAATTAATAAGCGGCCCTTTACAAATATCAAAGCCGACATTATATCCTGCGACCGAAAACTCAAAAATATAACAGCATTTTTTTATTGCGTATCACTCTTAAGAGGATAACAATTTACTTATGTTACAGATCAATAGCAAATACAGCGAGGAATTGGCGCAGGAATGTCTGGAATGGATCAAAACAATCACCGGCGAAAATATAAACACCAACGGGGACATGGACAACTTTTTCGAAACCCTGAAGGACGGCGTCCTACTTTGCATGTATTTAAAGAATCGTATAATTAATGAAAAATGCCGATCGATTTAAAGATCGTCGGCGAGGCAAAAATACATTTATATGTTAATTGCATTTGATCTTTGTTTTCTGTTAGCTTGGTGAATGACATCAAGGAGGGTTCGGTAAAGAAAATTAACAAGACATCGTTAGCTTTCAAGTGCATGGAAAATATAACTGCTTTTCTGGAGGCTGCGAAGATGTTAGGTGTTCCGCCACAGGAGACCTTCCAAACCGTGGATCTTTGGGAAAGACAAAATTTAAATTCCGTTGTTATTTGCTTACAATCTCTTGGAAGAAAGGTACAGTGCCATTTCATAAACATGGATATACCGAATGTGACTGAAAATTCCATGCATATTTCTTTACCAATCTGTATAGTCGCTCTTTTTGTAAAATTGTTAAAACATCAGTTATTTCTGAATAAACATGTAAACAAATATAAATCTTTTCGCCAATTAAATTTAAATTAAAAATATGTGCTGTTAATATATACCAAAAAAATATAATTTAGTTTATAATTCGATGTATTTTTATAGGCGGGTAATTATGGTAAACCAAGTATCGGTCCTAAAGAAGCAGATAAGAATGTACGCAATTTCACGGAGGAACAGCTCAGGGCCGGACAAGGTGTGATAAGTCTACAATACGGTAGCAATAAGGGTGCTAATCAAAGCGGCATCAATTTCGGAAATACCAGACATATGTAAACCACTTTCGTATTTTCCCTGAAAAGCAAAATCGCTTTGTTTCTTACCATATCTTGACTGTGTTCCCGCAACACACAAGTATTCCTTTAGACATAGCATATCGCATAATACATGTTCATTGAGGTCCAAAAAAAATGTACTGAAAGATACAAGATATTTCTTGTGCGCGCATTAGGAGAAAAGACACAGATAAGAAGGTATAACATTTTTCAAATAAAAGTGATAAACTGTAATTTGAGAAAAAGAGATGATTCAATTTTTGAATGCACAAAGGATTTTTTAGACTTTGCAATATTTTATATATTTTTAATATCATCAATCATATCTTTTTCTTCTTTTAAGCTACTTTCAACAACATTCACACACACACACAATATTAGTTTATAAATATATTAAAATTATTTTTCTGCTATTTAAATGTTAAACAAACTCTATATTTAAATACATTAATATAAATTATTTAATTTTTTTGTTATATCACTTTTATTTCGATTGCATCGCGTTAATGATATAGAATCCATATATGTACATGTCATAATTATCGGATACATATGATAAAGTACTCCAAGAGAGAAGTAGTGTGTACTTTATATCCCGTTTTTTCCTGGTTATATAACAAAGTGAAACCGTTTATGTATGTATAATACATATACGTATGCTACAGATGTAAGATATTGTATTTCATTCGTTTACAACGCGACTGTGTAGCTCTCAGGATAGAAAATACATAAACATTCTTATACATTACAAAAGAACAAAGATATCATGTAATTAGCATTAGTTTGGACAATTATTATAACATTTGTTAAATATTACAAAGTATATTATACAACGAGAGAAAAGCCACTTGGCTCGTGTTATCATTGCGGTTGAACACTTTTCACAATCTAACCAAATTATTTTATAAATTCATGTTGCACGTGAGATAATAATAATTATTATAATTATTATATAATGATGAATGATTATATATTAAGTATATATTTTGTACAAATATATATTGATGGTTAAAAGAATTAATAATTTTTCATAATATGCTGATATGAGTTAATAAATAATGCATCAATAAGTGATTTTTATATTAAATGTTGCTTATGATGAAACACAATTGTATGTTGCATTTTTAATTGTTCTATCCTAATTAAATCAACTAATTCTCTTTTCAAATAAAATGTTTAATATATTCTCAATTTTTTGATATATTTTATTTTGAAACAAATAACATCATGTACAATAAAAAAAGAAACCTATACTTATTTATTAAAAGGATAATAGTTTAATCCACTATTATATTTATATGCATATTTATTGTGCCTCTTCTTTGCCAGCTCTTCTAATTTCTGGACGCTAGGCCTACATAAATAAAATAGAATAATTAAGATATATCTGTACGTATATAAGTTATATTGTAAATTATGAAAAACAAATATATACCTGTATGGTGGTGGTAACATTTCCTCATGAAACGTACAATTTTTTTTAATTGGTTCATTTTTTTTAAATATTCTCAATTTAACAATATCAACATCTCTGTTACATTCATCTAAAACTTTCTCTAATTCTGTTGGAGGTATATCAAAATAAATAAGAAAATGGCTAAAAATAAAAAAATACATAATTATATATTAAGTATATATATATTTTTCCAGTTGAACACAGAATAATAAAAAAATAATCAATTGCACTTGGTATGTTCCAATTTAGATGCAAAGTTATGTTATTAGTTATATGCTTTACTCACAACTAATTAATATTATTGTAAGTATAATCTTACTTTGCTTCTTTATAAATATGTCCATGAGCTCTCACTTTGAGTGGAAATGGTTTTACTCCCCAATTCTCAATTTTTCTTAAAAAACCCCCAGTATTAAATATCGCTGTGGTTGCTCTCTTTAAAGTTGCTATCAGTTCCGGCTACAAAATATATGTATCAAATTCATAAAAATAACTTTCTAATGCAAAAGTTATACAGAAAAATCTGATGTTGTTCATATAAAAGATAATAAATTATATTATTGATGTAATTAGAGCAATGCTTTATAAAGCATAACCTAGCATATATTATAATATAAAATACCTTTTTCATGACACGTATCATAAGCGGCATTTCATATGTTGGCATGTTTGTCACTTCACACACGTGAAATTTTCAAATAATTAAAAAAGCAATAATAATAATAATATAATTTCAATTATCCGAACAATCTGATTCTTCCTCTTCTATTACAGAAAAAATCACAAATTATAAATATCAATGAGGAAATGAATATATATGTGAAATAGTCATTGAAAATGTACACTATATAGATGCGCAAACGTTTTATCGGATACAAATGAGAAAAAATATGTAGTCTCTTTCTTCTTCTTTATTCGTCTGCGCAATGACCAATGATATTCGTGATCAGCTCGTATGTCCAATCACATGTTCAGTCGGGTTCTTATTAGTGTATAGTCTATTCACACAATGTAAAATGTAAGTGATTACATACGTTTACGCATGTATATTTCGTCGGAGCTGCTCTATCCGAAGAAGAAAAAGACGTTTACGTATAAGTATATGTATGATCTGTTCACACAGTGTAATGAATGAGAAACAAAAAATTATAAAAAAGTATTGCGTATATGATTAAACGGTAATGTAATATGGAATTTGAAAATAAAAATTTTGCAGAAGAGTTTTAGATATTAAATATATATTGTTTTTTTATTTTTTCAATTATATACTGTAAGTTATTGACAAATTTTCATTTATAATCAATATCTGAAACAATATTAAATTTATCATAAAATAATATAATTTGAAATCATTATAACTCTATATTTATTTTATATTTTGTTTCTATTAACCATTTGATTTTCTGGAATAAAATAATTATTAAAATGCTTTTATGAAAATATAAATACAAATTCTTTTATAGTAATTTTTTATTCGTGCTGTCAAAATAAGAAGTTATTCTCATTAAATTTTATATATTTTACAGATTGTGAGAAAATGGCAACAGAAGTATTAAATAACAAAACTGATTGTGATACGAGAGAAACTATACGTCGGGGGTTTTATAAAAATCGGATCAAAAAAGATAATATCAAACTTGAACTTGACGAGAAATCACATCAAGAAGAAAGACGTAAACTGTTGTTAGAATATCAAAAGAAGTATGTATAATATATTGCATAGTTTTTTTTTTTATACAATTATTTTATTAAATTTCCATTAATATTTTATTCAGATTAATATATTTATGATATTATATATATATAGAATGTTTATTATATAAAATTTTACAATATAAAAAAAATGCAATTTAATAATCAATTTAATCTTTTTAGTCATTGAAAGGAGTATTAAATTAAACTAAAATGTTCAATATTTTTTAGTCTTTTTACAAATATTAACAATTTTTATAGTTAATTGCATATCCTAATTGCACTTAAGTTTGACTACTACTTTTATTACATAATATGCGATGCTCTTTATAGATACAGAAATGAAGCATTCAATATTGCACGAGGTATATTTCAAGAGATATATTTCTCTGAATTAAAAGATGAAGAGTCTATGGATGTGGAAGAATGTTCTTCACAGTCTAGATGCCCACAAAGATATAAAAAGAGAAATCGAATGATGTTGTCAGAATGGATGATAGATGTACCACAAGATTTTTCTGAGAGTTGGTTTATGGTTCCATGTCCTGTAGGGAAACGAACTAGACTGGTTTCAGGATGGGTATCGATCTTTCTTTATTTGCATTTATTTAAGATAAATCTTTATATATATTTCAAATATGAAATAATATAATGATTTTAATTTAAATTAGGGTATAACAAAGGCATATTCTAGAACAGGGGTGCTATGTAATACCTTTCCTTCAGCACTTCCAGGTGGAAATTCTGATGCAGATATGCATCATTCTGCAATTGTAGACTGTATATGGGTAAAGAATCAACAAATCTATTATATATTGGACGTATTGTACTGGGGTATATTACCATTCACAAACTGTGAGGTAACATATAAATATATACATAATATTTTGTACACATATATATTTTAAAAATTTATATCAACTGCCTTATAAAAAATGAATAAATAAATTTTAGGCCGAATTCAGGTTATACTGGATCAACAACAAAATCCGTGAAATTAAAGAATTCAAAGAAGCTGAAGCTAATACAAATAAATATCCCATTTTATCTCTACAAAATATTAATTGTAACTCAGACTTAAGTTCTGCTTTGACACAACTTGATCTTGACTTAAATTGCATAGATGGATTCTTGTTTTATCATCGCAATGCACATTATAATTTTGGATATACTCCACTTGTGACATGGTTAAAACCTTTTATGTTATCTGAAGTACTTGGAATATTTGTACCTTCACCACTCGATGAGAAACCAAATGATTATTTAAATTTTGAACATTATATGGAAAATATAAATGCCAAGAAGAGCAACGATAAAAAAAGAATTGTCAAGAATTTTGTAAGTTTTTATATTGTTATATAATGAATATTGAATTTGATTATTTACTTCTTTATAATTTTTTTTTTTTTTACTTTTACAGATGGAGATAGAATATGTTGTTTAACATAGAATCATGATTATGATTAAGGAAGGACATAAATATAAGAATAATATTTAATTTAATTTAATTTTTATAATTAAATAAGGTATGACTTATTTTTATATATATAATCTTTTTTTTTATTTTAATAAAATAAAGTACGTGTATTTAGACAAAATAAGGTAATAACCATAGCAATAGCTATAAACAAAATGTAAATAGTTATAAACAAATGTAAATGCAACAATCATGATACTATTGCATTTGAATTCTATATTATTTGTATCATAGAACAATATAAAAGAAGAAAATTCAAATATCAATATGTAATACTGTATGAAATATATCAAAAGCTTTTTCATTTAAATATAATAATACATTATTCATAATTTCTAGATTCACTATCTTCATCTAAAAACAAAAACACAAAAAGGATATATTACAGACTATGTAATTATCAAGTATAGTAAATATATTCCAAGAAAATAAAATGATTGCAATATGAAATGAGAGAAAACGATATATATATATATATATATATATATATATATATATATATATATATATATATATGTATATATACACAACTTACTTTATTCTCCATTATAGTTATTCCAGGCAGATTAATCCTATGCAGTGTACATAATCCTAATTTCAAACCTCCCATTATTAACATTTGCTTATGTAAGACTTCAAAAAATACTTCTATGTGTTCACGGTTAAGGAATACATTAATCTCATCGTTTTGGTTTGTAATAATGCTGTAAATTATTAATATATAAAATAATATAAAATATATACTACAAATAATCTTAACTGTTTTGATATAAACAAATATTAATACTATATACATACGCTGATAATATCTTCCTTAGATCTGCAGCTTGAAATTTAACTGTAATAGTATCTGTAACTGGTAATTCTGGTACAGTATATACCATTTGAACTTCACCAGAAACTGCAGGTTTGTTATCCTCTTTGTTAGTCATAATTATAATAGGAATGAGCCAATTTAAATCATGTTCTTTGGCTGGTAATGCAATTATCAAGCAATCAAACATATGAGTAATTGTAGCATGTACTGCATTTATACAAGTACTAGTACCACGGCATAACAGAAGAGGTAATCGTATGATATTTTTTATATTTGGATCAGCCTGTGTTATTCTCCAAGATAATAATATCCCTTGATAAAGAGATTTCTCTTTTTCGGTCTCATTAATTTTGGATAAAACTTCAATCTAAAAACCAAATTTCAAATAAATTATCAAATCTTATTATTCCTCAAATAAAGTATATATATTTAAGTAAGATATGATCTTTCTCTATTAACTTTAATTGCTGGATTATTTTCATGATTTGATCTAGGCACAATATTTTCCATAACAGAAAACTTTGCATCGTAAGATACATCTTCATGTGATAAAGTGCTTGCAATTTCTTCTCTTAGTCTTTTTGAATATAGTTTAAAATGAATATCATCTTGTCGAAGATCAAATAAAGCAGATACAGCATAAATATTCCAGGTTTGTCCTACTAAATCTGTAAACTTTATTTATTTATAACATTTGAAACAATATAAAAAATTGTAAAAACATTTAAATACATAAAATTAAATGTTGGAAATATTTGTGACAGAATATATCAAGCACAGAAAATTGTTGATCCACATATTGAAATATTTTAAAAATTAATTGTCAAAAAAAAGTTGTGATATTAAATTACAATTTTATTAGCTATTAAATTTTAATTTTAGTTTTCTTTTTTTCAAATTTAAAATATAGCGAATTATATACCTTCCAATCCTGAAATATCGATCTCTTCGTCATCTAGTCTAGTACTTAAATTAAATCTTTGTCGTTCTCGCATTTGCGGTGTATACATTATGCTAGGCCTAGTATTTTCTACAGCAGAATTCATTTTATGAAAAAATCATCGGCCAACGAAATTAAATGTACAAAAACTTCGAAGAACGCGTAAATGCGTGCTATTTTGCATGCCAATCTCGAGTTATTATCACGAGTTATCACTTTCAAAACGGTTATCACTTTCAAAACGGTTATAAATAATCATAAACTTCACGAGCGCGCCATACATATAGCATGGATTATTTTAATATGTGATCGGCTGCAGGAGTCCACAATCTGCCCGTGGATAATTGGTCTGCTCTCTGCTCTTTGTAGCTGAACTGGCTGCACTCAGAGTTTATCTTCTTCCTTCAAATGTGGAGAGAAAAAGATAAACTCTGAACTGATGCTACTAGCGTAGCCAATCCAACAATAAAGAATAAGCCTAATTATGTATAAGAAATAATTAAACAAATGAAGAAATAATTAGAGAAGAATGAGAACGATCACGTCTTTTCGTAATTTAAATGCCTGGCCAAAAAATTCCATTCTTTGGAGGAATGGCTAGGATTGGCCAATGCGGTACGTTTTAAAGCGTAACCAGGCCAGAGAGAAGTTTGATTGGCCTGATATTTTCTTTATAATTTTAATGACCTTCAAAAGTGCTTAGATTAAATTGCCCTCTGTTTTTTTCATTGTATATTTTGGAGCTAACAATAAAACAAGATTGCTCTAAACAGGATGAATAATATTTTCTGACAAATATGTTACAGTATTCGAGATAAGATCTTATCATAATAGAGGGAAAAAGGACAAAACTTACAGTGTCAAGATTTTGTTGTAGATCACTAAATTATATTTAGATTATGTAATTTAATTTTCATTTAAAATTTATTTTCTTCACAATTTATTTAAAAAATATGTTGGATATAGATATAATATACATATCGAACAATTTGTACAGATAAAAGATTTTATAAATGTTTTAAAGAAGATGAAGATATGAATTGATGTATTATATCAATAATCTTATATAAAAGAATGTTTAATAAAAATTCCATTTTTATTTTAACAGATTCACACATAGACAAATATGAGTACAATCTTCAATGGCACTTGCCCAAAAAGGGATCTGAGAAGTATTTTTGCCAAACAAAGCAATTTTAATGGCGAAGAGATTCATCTATTCTGTACAGAGAATAATTTAGAGCAATCTTTATATATAATAAATGAAGTAATAAAACATTTTTTATAATTTTATTGAAATGTGTATAAGTATATGTGAATATTAATCAATATTTAACTTTATAGGAATTTGAATCATTTGATATTTCATTATTAACCAAACAGAATGATCTGCAAACATCAGAATCATTCAAGAAGTTATTAATAAAAATGATAAACGCTACTTGGAAGTTGATACACAAATATAGATCTCTAATGCGATTACATGACAACTTGACCGAATCAAATCACAGGACTGTTAACGATAACATTAATCTTAAGGTGAGTTTGTTTTATGCCTTTAAAATATAAATATGTAGTGAACATACATTGTATTATTTCATGCTGCATAGAAAAATAATTGGTAAGCATGGAAATAATGTATACTTGGTTTAAAAGTTTTAACATCTAATTATAAATGTATTAAAACAGAATCATGTAAAGCGGTTGAAGGAAGATGTGCAAAAGAAGGAGCAAGAATTGTGCGAAGTACAGGAGAGAGAAAGAAGACTTAAGACTCAATGTGAGAATGTATCGCGTGATTTAAAGCATGAAAAAGAAGAGGTAATATACAAAAGTATATGTGGGTGGTGGCACAAGTCTAGACTTTATGTAGAATACAAGCTAATAATTTAAATAATTTACAAATATTGAAATTAAATATTTGATTTATAGATACGAAAACTAAAGAAACAAACTCAATCAAAAGATATTCAACATGAGCATGAAATAAGAAGAATTATGCGGAACAGCGAGAAACTGCAGGAACAGTTACACAAGTCTGTTGGTTAGTAAACATTCCACGTTTTTATAATACTGTCTTATTGTTGAATATCTGGCTTTTTTTATTTTTACTTTACTTACTTTCTGTAAAATATTAATATTATATATTTTTTTCTATATAACTATGTTATTCTATGAGTGTACATAAAAGCACATTTTATGATAACATGAAGGTTACCATAAATATTAATATAATATAATAATTACCATAAATATGTGTTATATGATTCGAGAAAATGTGTATTGCAATTGTTTTGTTTACACAGGAACCTTTGTGCCAAAAGACAAAGTTTTACAAATGATGCAAACAAATCATGAGAAGGAATTGACTTCGTATAAGCAAACTATTTGTCGCTTGGAAGAAAACAATAGACAAATGCTGGAAGAGATCAATAATCTAAAACAAGCTCTCGAGTTACATCAAAGTGCCATTGATTTACAGATTGAAGCAAGTGGATGGAACACGGATTTGAATATTCAACGTAACTAACATTGTAATTTATTTGTAACTTATATACAGGAAAGCACTCACAATTGTTTGAAATATGTTTGTGCATTAGTATAGAAATAGAATTTTACATTAGTATTGTTTGTTGTAAAAAACAGAGTTTTATGCGCTTTATCTGAAAAATTGTATTAGACATTTTGTTTAAAAGGATTTTCTCATTTGATATTTTATATATAAAGATGCTATGAATGATTCCCTAACGTATATTATTGATTTTTTGGATTTTCATTTTATTTAATCGTTTTTATTTTTTATTCATATGAGAAAAGTCCCAATCTTTTTAGAGATGTATATATAGTAATTGGATGAGAGTCTCTAAGTTTGAGTCTGGGATCCGTCCTGATTATTAGTTTTCCGATAGATTTAAAATTTAAACTAAACTGGTGTTTAATGCAGGAAGAGCAATTTAATCGAGAATTCAAAATTTTCGGATTTTTTTCTGCAAATTGTTAAAAAATCGAATAATTACATTGCAATTGTGCAATCCATATAAAACAATTCGAAACCTAAAATTTAGATGCTCCTTTCGGAATCATTTCGGGATCATATGAGTGCCACATCGATTCGATTTTCTTTTTGCAAATTATGAAATATAATTATTGGAAGCCTCTCGATAACAACGACATTAACGAACAGCCAAGAATGAATGTGGGAACGATCGGATGACATGGAGTTTGTCCGTTGCTTTTCGGGCATTTGCAATTGCCTGCCTTGCAGACCGTATTATTACGATTCGTGAAGAATTCCGGTTTCTGATTGTTGTCCCTTGGATAAGCGATCTCGTTCGGCAGCCGATTGTCAGTGCTGTTGATATACCTGGACGCGAGTCTTAGAGTACTCTTGCCGACCGCACAAATGCCGTTTATTGTGATGGCTTTCTTCGCTACTAAATTCATGCTTACGTTTGTGAAAACACTGTTCTTCACGATCGCCATGTCGCCCTGGATGGACACCAGACCCGGTTTCTGCAGTTCGAATTTGGAACCAATGATTT
Source organism: Cataglyphis cursor (assembly GCA_039654345.1). Lineage (NCBI taxonomy): Eukaryota > Metazoa > Arthropoda > Insecta > Hymenoptera > Formicidae > Cataglyphis > Cataglyphis cursor. The sequence goes on from JBCEZX010000075.1 coordinate 5,551,822, forward strand.
CGATAAACAAAAAGCTGGCAAAGTTTAAGGATGTCGCGACATTTCGTAACTCGCTGTTGACAATACTCAACTTCGTGCCCTTTTCAGAGATATTCAGTTTGTCGATACGCTCGATCGTGACATTCGTCATAATAAAATGCGACACATTGATGAAGTTGAAATCTTCCTCAAATTTATCGATGATTGCATCCGTGATCTGGAAAGTTTCAATCGCTACGAGATTTACGAACGTGTGGCTCGCAATCATCGGTATCCGACCAATATTCGATAATTTTAGTAGTTTCATCCTGTTTGATGTAATGAAGACATCGAAATCCAGACGACCGCTGATATTTTGAATTATCATCTCTTCGAGGTCTTTCGCTTCCGGTAAACTCGAGTAATGAAGATTCGCTGAAACGCAACCCGTGACAGATATACTGGTAACATTCCTGTAATTATATTCCTCTGGCAATAGAAATTCCTGAAAAAAAAAATCAAGAATTCGATTACTCTATATTCGATCATCCACTTCCATCGCTAAAATCGTCTGAAATAGTTCGATAGCTATCAAATATTGAAAAAAAAAAAAAAACGATCAAGTGACTTAATTCAAGAATACATTCGATAGAATTCGGCGATCTGTTTTATTAAAGATCAATCCGTATAGAGAAAAATACATTAATGCATTATTTGGCGGAATACATGGTTTGTTGTTATTCTTTTTTACGGCTTTTTCAAAAAAATGTTCATAATTTGTTTAGAAGTATCTTTCCCGAAGCCATATCCCATCAAAACTATATGATTTATTGTGAATATAGATTATAAAAAAACATGCAATCAATATATTATAAATTGATTTGAAAGATGCGAGAGAATATAATTTTGGAGTTTTCGATATGAATGTAGAAAAATATAATTTATGTTTGTCATAGTATTTGTGGTGCGATTTTGCGCGGGGATGCGATTAAATCGTACCTCGTTTCCGACGCAACTACACATAATCCACTTTTCATTGTGAACCTGGCATTGTTCGCTGATATTATTCACAGCCGCAGCAGACAATATCGCCGCGATGAATATTGCGATGAGCTGAATCGTTTCCATATTCTCTGTATATCACTTGCATATATAAAATCTCACCGTCGCCGATTATGTTTGCGCTGGAATTAGAAAGGAAAATGCTCCATATACATCGCTTTCCAATTAACAAAGGAGTAGGCGCGACGGACTTTGGATAAGCCCCGTGAAAAGAATAGGTTTTTCCTTCGAATAGGTAATAAATTAATCGCTAGTCTGACTCGTAGACATATGATTCAAACATAATTAATTATAAATTCCGAAATATTTTACAGTCAATATAAAATCGAGAAGCACGAGGTGTTACCTCTTTCCTTTTTTTTTTTTAGTCTGGAATAGTCACGACTCTTTCTTTTACAGTGTTTTCTTGAAAAATTTGACTTGTGATAATTTCGACGATTGCTTTATTAGATTCAAATAATGTTAAATCAAATAATGTTTTTAAATTGAGACTTTCTTTTAAGAGAAGTATATACCGAATTTGCGGAAAAAAATAAAAATTTTAGAGTGAATATTTTAAATCATCACAAAAGTTTCAATATATTTGTCTTTAGAACAATCAAGACAAAAAAATGTCTCACTATACTTTAGAACTTTTTGGTTTCTCACGATGCGAAGATAAACTTTTCTCTCTTCGTTAAGACTTTTGTTGAAAAGACTTTGTTTATCGCTAAATTCCTGTCGTAGAAACTTGGCACTACCCGGACAGATTTGGGATTAGCTCTCGTCGGATCTCTTGCGCTTTGGGAAGCGAACAAAATATAGCGAATCTCTCGATGCTCTGAAAATCAAGATACGAGGTGCACGAAAAGCGAGCAATATCTATTTCAAAGGGTCGCACACCATTCGACGGATGGATCCACGGTTGAGCGCGTGATTAAGATGGACAGCTCTTTCGCGCCGCTCTTTTATGGTGACTGACATGCGTGTAGCGCAACGTGTTGTGAAGTAAATATATTCCGGTAGATCATATATGGTAGATTCGGTGTCTGTATTTGCTACATTATGCTCTTTGACAATACCAGAACGCATTTACAATGTGATGGGAACCGGAAAATGGGAAGCCGGAAAAACGCGGTCAAGCTAGCAGATTATCGGAGAAGTCCGTGTACGATCAGCTATGCGATGTATTCACTGCTTTGTGATAATAATATTATTCTGATATTAATGCTACTGTAACGATCTTTGTGCCTTTGTGTAAACATTCCATAATTTATAATTTTGACGAGCGGTATATATTCTGACAAATTTTTAGAATCAATTTTTTTTCAACGAAAATAATACTGCGGCTATTTAAATTACAAATTACTTAATTTATACTAATTTGCGATTCCTCATACTAGATTATTATACATGCATAATGTAGATGCGAGGAAAAAGAAACTCGAGAAATGACAGCCGTTGTTTCTACATAAATAAACTTAATAATTTATTATCTTGAGATATTGAGATTGATAATCATATTAATCTACATTAGATAAGAGAAACAGCGAATTGATTATTAAGTACTGAATTTGAGGATCTTTTTTTATATTGTATATAATTAATAGAACCATTTAATAAGGATTAAATTGGATCTTTTGAGAGAATAAGATTGTAAAAAAAGAAACAAAATTTCTCCTTCGCTTTTGCATTTATTTTTCATCAGAAATGCATTCGATTGAAATCATTATAAGTGTTGCAATCTTGTTTTAATAAGCTCATTAATTTAATAAGGCAAGATTTGTGCGTGTTGTTTAAATAAGTTTATAGTTTATAATTTATTTATTAATTTAGGAAAGGGGGGATTTAATATCAATTTAAAAAAATACTTAGATTACTTAATTTTTCATAATATACAAGATTATTTTAAATTTTATAATTTAATTCTTATGTGACAAATATGATATTGTATTCCATTATTATTTATATTCCATAAAAATATATTATATGAAAATTTCTTATTTTCTATGATACATATATATAAATAATAATGCTCATAATTCGAAAACGAGCAGTTATTACGTTCTAAGATTTTTTATTGCAAACAGAAAGTTACAAATATTCATTAAATTTTGCATTGCCATATAGTTATCGAAATTGTGCTAAACCAGTAAGTAAAGATTTGATGTATTATATCCGATATAAAAATAGAAATCATCTCTTTAAATTCGATGTGCTGTGATTCGATGTGATAAATAATTATAGCAAATTACATCGTTCGTTCGCAGTGTGGGAGAGATGGGAATACCAAGCGGTGCTAATTATCATAATGTAAAAATATATTCGATTTACATATACGTTTATGCAACACGATATACATACGCATGTTTCTTCAGAATCGACGCACGTCAACGCTTTTGCAACGTACCGCACTTATTACATCTCACTTATCGTCTATTATAAATGCAGTGCAATAGAGACTTACGTTGATATCAATCTGTAAACCAAACACGTTTACGAAGCTAACATCTTAGCAATTATTCCTTCTCCCTCTTCCCTTTCTCGTGTTGTAACAATATTCATGATTCATGCAATAATTTTATGTCTCATTTGCTATTCTATGTGCATTTTTGAATAAATTGCACGATATTGAAAAAGAGACAACTGGAGGACATTTCTTAATCGAGACCTTCATATGTTTCTTATTATTAAATGACAAGTTGATGGACAGTTGGGGAAAATGTATAATCGCTTTTTCATGGAATATGTACGTGTGTGTATGTGTGCCACAATGATTTTCACTATATACATATGCGAGTGTTTGATTAGCTAAAATTAATATATGTATATAAACATTATTACCTTACAAAACAAAAAAAAATATCAATAGAAAAAATGTATATGTTAATAAAAAAGAAAGACATTATTTATCAGTGCTGAATACTAGAGTGTAGAATTATTGCGTTTTGCAAATATCGCGGTTCAATATTTCCGTTATTATATTCATTATATATTTATTATATAACAATTTTGAGCAATTAAAGGGAATATATTTTTGTGCACTCAAACTGTAAATTATAAAAACTCAAGCCGATCAAACAAAAAAACGCGATCGATATCACGCGATAGATTAGATAAATGAGATATTGGATTAAAATTTTATGTATTTAAAAATCATTTAACCGCTTAAAAATGCTTCTGTTAATTATAGAAAGTTTAAACATTATCGAAATGCAATGTTTGCAGTACGCAATTATAATGATTTAAGACGATAATTTTATTTATCATATCTTAACTGTACAAAATTCTTAAACAAAACACTAGAATATTTCGTCTAGCGTAGAATATCTGTGTTTAATTATTTTTAGTCTCTTTATATTAAATCTATCTTATATTAAAGATACATACATA
>JBCEZX010000075.1:5556313-5568512 GCA_039654345.1 Cataglyphis cursor
TATATATATTAGTACATTGAAACTTTAATTCCAATGTGAAGAGTAAAGAAAGAAGAAAAGAGAAGAAAGAAAGAGAAAGAGAGAAAATTTATAAAAAAAGAAGAAAATATTATACACACTCGCGTTTAGATTAATCGCGAATATGAAATCACCCGTATTGTAAATTGCTCCTTTCTTATTAGACTCGCAACTCAAATATCTAGGCTATAACAATTTCAACAATGTTACATCTCATCAGTATTCTTTCTCTCAGTTTGAGTCACAGTTCTGAGGGATTTCTCGCAATGAACGTGTCGCGAATCCATAATGTATCCATTGTACGTGAACGAAAAATCTTTATGGAGTTTAAATCCTTGGCTTTCTCGAACACTTCTAGAGATCAGTCTTGATGTAGAGTCCAATCGAACTCTATTCCCGTATCTATATCAATTATGATTTCTCATCATAATTTCTTGTAAAATATTTTCTTGATAGCCTCCTTCCTTTCCGGCGACACGAGAGCCAGTGGCGTCTTTCCCTGTCGATTCTGTACATTGGTCTGGCCACCGGCTTGTATCAGAAGCCGGCAGACCTCCTTCTGCTTCTCCAAAGTCACGGTATTTGAAACCGCCGCGACCATATGCAGTGGCGTGTTGCACATGTAATTGGTCTCGTTCACGATCCTCGAAGTGGCCTTGCATAGTAGCACCTGTTGAACGCAAAAAAATCCTGCGGGTAATTCCCGTGAACGAAAACTGTCACGATATATCGCGCATCGCGCGTATGATACAAAAATTTAATCTCTCCCCGGATTGAATTTCTTTCTAGAAGTTATAAAAAAATTTATCTTTTAAAAGTATTTTTTAAGGAATTTCTTTAAAAAAATAATATTTTAAAGAATATTTAAAATACACTTTTGGCATTCTTCGTATTTTATGATTTTTTAATCAACAATTGATTTTATACTCTCTGAGTGTATTATTTAAATTAAGCGAATTATTGAATTGAATTTAGTTAAATAAATGCCTTTTATGTGTGAGAGAGATAAAGAATGATGCTTCAATAGGTATATTTCTTTTCTCAAGAAATAGAAACAATTATCGTATGTGTTATGTAAATACGAAAAAACACTCAGATGGTCACCATTGATTTTTCATTAACGCCAAACACATAACGCGGTATTGTTTTGTAATTGTTGAATACGATAATCCAATATCGACATAATGGAGTTCATGTCATGAGGTTATCATGCAAACTTCTAGATAAATAAGAATGAAAGAATTATTGCTGCTCTCTATAGCCATTTCTGATTAATAGATTCTTTCCACTACTCATTGTCAGACATGAAAAAAAAAAAAAAATTCAGAATGAATAATGTCTCATTTGAACACATTATAATTCAGTTTCAATCACAATTAAGCTACAAATTATGTTTCATGTTAAGATACTGTTCGCTTAAAATGTTTACGCTTGTCAAAAAATCAATGCGGGAAACTCTCGAAATTTTCAAAATTTCAAAATTTTTTAAAAACTTCATTATCTCTGTACATCGAAACAGTTTGGTGTAAAAGAATCAAAAACTCTTTATATATCGATAGTTGAAGATGATTTCTTCGTAATTCCAATGAACAGCGCAGATAAATATTTAAATAACGTTATCAAAATGCAATAATGCCTGCGATACGCGATAACGTTTCCGTGAATTTTAAAAGATAAATCCCTCTTCGGGTAAATTACCTTGACAAGCGCAGGATCGCAACTCAATGAGGCCGCCATGTGTAAAGCGGTGTCACCGCACTTGTTCTCTTTGACATTGAGATCCGCGCCGTTCTCCAAGAGCAGACGCGTTGTGACCAAGGACTTGATACCCCGTCCGGTAGGATCGTGCGATTCGACCGCTAAGTGAAGAGCCGTTTTACCTGGAACAATAAACGCGCGTTCTCATCCCGCTTATCTCAGATCGGCAATCTCAATCGTCCTTTTTTTTTTTTAATCTCGTTTCTATGCATAACTAACCGTCGTAATTGCAGTTGGAGAGATTAAAAACGGAGTTGCCTTCAAGCGTCTTCAACGTTAACAACTCCGCCAGGACCTCCCCGTGTGAATCGCCTCGCGCCGCGACAGAGTGTATTAGCGTGTCACCCTAAAATAAAAAAAAAAAAAAAAATGATAATAGCATCGGAAAATTTGTTTGCATAAAATGCATAAAATTATCTTTAAAATTACAGCCTTCGTTAACATTTAATTACGCTTGCTCCTCTTTTTCAAGAATATATCGCAATTAATTATATCGTAATTACTTTTTATATCGTAAGAAATGATTAAAGATTGAATTTTCAAAGTGTCTGAATTTTTCTTATAGACATACTTTCAGGAAAAAGATTTTGATGATTAAGACAGATTGTCATATTTTCAAATACCCAGATTTGAAAATTAAGACAAAAATGTGTCTGAACTTTTAGGCGGTTTTTTAATATGATTGTATATAATTAGTCATTTGAAAATATGTATTTATTAAGAAATAACCGTGAAATTATTATTTTAGCAATAAGAAAACTTTTTTCATGTATGAAGACTGAATATACTCGATTAAAACGAGAATAGCCGCATATGAATGCGATTAACGAACCACTCTGTAAAAACGAGCCTCGTCTATGGATAAAAAATCAGATATATGTGAGAAATATGCGAGAAAACTCACATGTAGGGGATTTAATCTTTGGTTGATATCGAGCCCTTTCTGCAACATCGTGGCGGCCAGATATCCGCTGACGTACGGCATTTCCGGACAATTCATAGCGGCCAAGTACAAAGCGTCTTCGCCACGATTATTCACCATTGATAGAGCACCCGGCATGTTGCCCAATCTCTCGACCAACGGTGCCAGATACGCTTTCTTCCTTGTTAATTCTTCCGGATTGCCCACCAGGCACATCAATGCCCTATTATTTATATAATACGCGTATAACGACAATATGACGTGATGAATTAAAAGCTAGTAAATCATATATTTGTTTATTTATTATTTTGTTATTTATTTTTTTAAATATCTTGTAAGATTCTTAAGATAAAAACTTGAAATACGACTTAAATAAAAAATCTATTGCAAATCAAATTAAAATTGAAATTAAAAGTAAAAGAAAAATTTTGACTTTAATAATTAATTTGCATTATATTTAAATGACAGGATTAATTTTTTTATTGATTACATAAAAATAATATATTCGATGATATCAATTAATATATTTAAATATATGTATAAACGTGTGTATATTTTTGTTACACATATGAGATTTATTAATACATTTACATAGAAAATGAAACGAGTCACACTTACGTATCGCCGTCTTCATCCGCGGCCGCTAGTTCCTTTACGGACTTCTTCAGGAGATTACTCATGGCTCTTTCCACTTCCTTAGGATGCAATCCTTCCTTTAATCTCTCGCTCGCTCTTACGGATGGCAAGTTTAACGAAGGCCATGGTAATATGCCTCGATTCGAGTTTCTGTCGCAACATACCGGGTCGTTAACCACATTTTTTATCATATCTCTTTTATCATATTCGTGTGAGAGCCACGATAATACATTATAATATATATTTTAACACGCGCAATATAAAAATTATTGCTTTTATGCAAATTAAAATTATCTTGAAAAATCGATTAAAAAGAACATATTTATTCGTATGTAATTTGAGAGAATTCAAAGATATTACTACTTCCAATTTATAATTAGTCCCTGTATTCTTCCCTCAAAAAAATATGCCATTATCAGTAGACTTAAATATAATAATCAATCCATCATTTTTTGCATCGCATCGCATCAGCTAATAAAGATGTGTCTAGAAAAACGTGGAGAACATATTTTGATTGTTTTCCCGAGAAAAAAGAGGTTTTACTTTAATAGAATTATTTTATTCAAATTCTGCAAGAAATTTTTAATTTGTATTTATATAGATATTAAGAAGTATTTTTTACATATTTTTTTACACATCGTTAATTCATGAATTATTTCACTTATTCGCTTTTCAGAATAATAAATATTTTTGCAGCCCGGAAATTTCGTCAAGCTTACCTCTGTGGACGATTGGATACAAATGAGGAGAAGACCATCGGTGGTATCTGATAATTATTAGGTACAAATGTCGACGATGCCTGGTTGTATCTTTTCTCTCCGTTGGATACGGCACGAAACATCCCGTACTTCTCCTGAGACGCGTTTTGCTCGATCATCTTCACAGATTTCTCGTTATCATTTAGGGCGATATTGTGCAAAGTATTGTGACACGTCGTCACGTCGACCTGAGGGTTCTTTACTTTAGGGCTCGTCTCGTAATATCTTTTATTCAGACTGGGAGTCACTTGGGACTCATCAACCGCGCAATTCACGAGCGTGCCTCCGCTGGTGCTCTGTTTGTTCGTGTAAACCGACATAAGGTTGCTGATGGGGTTTACGTTAAGTACGTTCAAACAGGTCGGCTTCTCGCTCTTTTGCGCGTCGCTCGCGGGACACTCTCGCTCCAGATTGTTCTCCAATGTTCCTCGTATTGAAGGAACGCACCGATCGTTGTAGCTCGACGAGAAACACGGAGCGTTCAAGGCTACCTGTGGCTCCTTCAGCGACTCTTTGCGTTGCTTGTCCTCCTCTATGACCTGCTCGACAAGCTGCAGCAACGCGCAATCGATGGTATCGCTACTGTTAACGATGGTCCCCGAGGAATCGTAGGTGCACCTCCAATCGGACAGCGTCTCGCCGAGCTGTTCCTCGAGCTGATAATTCAGGGGTGTCTGATAATTCGACGGGCTGGATACGTCGCTGTAGGATTGATTAGAAGACGAGGACGAGGAGGACAGCAAAGCCTGCGGCACTCGATAAGACGAGGCGACCTGAACGAAAGAGAGACGTCCGATTAATTAAAACCACCTGTCATCAAATGGATTTATTTTACATTTGTTTAACACGATAAAAGGCGCGTGACAAATCAGCAATTGCAAAATAAATTTATACAAGTTGTCCGATAATTGTTCGAATATTTTACGAGCCTTCGTGGAATCGTGATAAGATGTTTTATGGATAGAACGGAGCGACGTATCAGTTGCGAAGTCAGTTTTAAATGTTCTTTTTTTCCACATTACATATAATAAATTTAATATTTGACAATAGAATGTTCTAAGATGTTCGAAAGATATTTTACGAAGAGCCATAAAAACATATGTCTGAAAAAAATGATATTATTATATCAAACAGCTTAATCAAATAAGAGACGATCACAGATATACAAACGGAAGTGAAATTTGTACAGATAACATCGTGAAAGATATAATTTGAATGTATAACAAAAATATTGTCTACAAAAATATCGAAATCACCAGGTTTTGAGATAAATCGCGCCAGTTTGATACCGATCTACTACAAGTGAATAAATTCAAAGTCTGTAAAAATGATTCTTGCGGCTTTACTTACTCGCTCAATCGAGATCGCGATTTAGGATACGACGATCGTTATTTAATATCAAATTTTTTCGGCGGATCGCTCTTCGTTATGCGCCGCGGCTTTACTTATTCCAAGCGCTGTTTATGCGCGCGTCGCTCTTCATGCATTTATGCGGATTATCGGGCATCCTGCCGGGGGCTTACCTGCGGTGAACCGAGCGGGCTGCCGATGACGTTGACGTGCATCTGCGGCGATTCCGAGTTCGTCGCCGAACCAGGTGACTGGGCGCGACTCGACGCCCGACTATTTGACCTCGAGACGACGTAGTTGTAGCTGCTCGTCGGTGAATCGGACCAGGTTTTCGCGCTTCTCGGCGATGGAGTCGAGTAGCTACCGGCGTCTGAGAGTATCGCCGCTTGAAAGCCGTCCCGCGACAGGATGTCCATCAAGGACTCCTCTTCTGGCTCGTTGACGATTATGGAGGGAAGTGTGGCGGTCTGAAATAAGATAAATCCTTTCTCGTTTAACTAATAATAAGCAGAAGAGAAATTTTTCTACGTCGTATTTTATGCTTTCCTTCATCGATCAATTAAATTATGTAATCGCACGATACACATAATCGATCGATATATATATATAAGGAAACAATTTTTATAATTATTAACTATTTTTTTTTTCATTTGTAAGACTTGTAAAGTCACAAAGTTTTGTTTGCATAAAGAAAAATTGATAATTAAAAATAATAATATAGTTATTAAGTATCAAATTTGATATATAATGCAGATTAATCAATTTAATTTGTTTTTACATGATATTAAATCGCAAATATAATTATTATCAAAATATCCCATATTAATAAAAAAATAAACATAATTAATTCTTTTGCGTTTTTGTGATTTCTATGTAACTTTATCTGGAAGAAAAAATGCGCCTCAATATTCGAGCTCCCGTGATGTAACGATAATCTTAAGTGAGAACCGTGCACAATCTCGTAGGAACGTTATCGGACGTTGTATTACTACATAGTCTCAATGGCAATTTAATAGACTTACGTCATTGGGATCTCCACTGTGAAAGATATCATTGCCATTCTCTCCGGTCCAAGGATCCATCGCCAGACCCGCGACTATTGCTCCGATCGATGACGACTGATTATTTCGGCAATTTGAATTCGATAGTTGATCCAAACAGGGATTGAGTTTCTCGCTGTAATCTTTGTTCCTCAAAATCTGTTCGGCGGTCTTATCATAGTCCACGTCCACGCTGTTGTTGACACGCGACAAACAGCTCACCATGGAATAAGGATGGCCGGCCCGCAGGGGTTGGTAATCGGGCTTGATCGGTCCCCGTTGGATCAGATTGGAGTCATTGGAATCCTCGTGCTTCTGTCGTCGTTCTTGCTTGGCTTCCAGGAAATCGTCATCCAAGGAATTACGATCGTCCAGAGACAAACGTCGTCGTTCCTCGACATCCTCGCGGATGTTGAGCGGCAGGCAGTCCTCGTTGTCGTCGATCGTGACGTTGTCACGATCCTCGTTGTTGTTTATGTCTTCGTTATCCGACTGACTATTCGCTGGCGACTTGCAGGTGTCCCGATACTCTACATTGTCCACATTGTTCTCGCTGTTGATGCGACGCATAGATCTATCGACGTTCTCATTAGCGTTCTCCTTGTTGTCGTCGTCCTCGTCGTGCGTGAAACGCAGATTCTCGATTTTCTCGATTATGTCCTCGAACTTGGTCAATTTCTTGCGAAAATCCTCCTCGAGATCAAAGCTCTTGTCCGCGTCCGCGCTCGAGCGACACGAGGTATCCGGGCTGGTGTATATGTCTTCGGCCGATCCGTAACCCTCCTCCAGAGAACTCACGGAGGAACTGTCCAGAATCGAATTGCGTTGCAACGCACGCTCCTCGATTCGGATCAGCGTGATATGACCGGGATTCGCCATGTTAACTGTGGGTTTTTCCTAGTTTTGCGCAGTCCTGATTAGAGATCGTCTTCATATGTTTCCTCGTTAGTTAATAATCCCTTTTGGTTCCGGAAACTCTGTTTGAATGTGAATCTGTGAAATAAATTGCCGCAAATTTCATAGATTATAGTATAAAATCTATTAAATTTTATTAAATTAATTAATATTCATTTTACGAATATTTTATTAATTATAAAAATCATGTAAAAGATTCATTAAAAAATATTTTTAAATATTTTTAATTTTATGTATTTATTTATTTATAAGTTAATTATAATATTTATTTATTTATAAGTCAATTATAATATTTATTTACATAATATAATGTTTTCATCGAGTCTAATTCATTTCTATAATTATTGAAATTTTTAATCAATAAAATAAAATATTTAATATCATTTAAGCTTTCTTAAAATTGCTTAAACAATACCATATAAATTAATCTAAAAATATTATCATCTGAAAAACATTCATGATATTTTATTATAGAAAACAATACGACGGTATGATTTATCTAAATGCTTGGCACAGTTTATTTAACAGGAATTAATAATAAAAATGTAATAAAATTTTTTGAGACATTTTTCAAAATTGCGTTGCTCTTTTTCTTCGCATCAAAATTACACTTACACAAGTGCTGTCTTTTTTTCTTTTTTGCGCGATAGTTGCCGTCGCAAAAATATTTATCGAACAACTTAGTGCTACTAATAAATATAAATTCTTTCCGTTATGTGTATTGATATCTTGGACTATGTTTTGTTTGTAGTTTTTTTCTTATTTGATAGTTTTTATCGTTCGATAACGCTCGTTCATTAACATCGTGCATCATATGTTTGATGCAAAAAAAAAGAAGGAAAACAACATGTAATACACATTCTTGCATAAATTTTTACTATATCAAGAAGTAGCTTACGCGGTAAAATAATTTTTATCGATAAAAAAATGTGGAAAGTCGTAACATCGCGCGCAGCGCGAAGATCATATTTACAATCGTATTGTAAATAGAGTGCGTTAAAAATTATACGATAACCTATGTCCTCAAGACAATAAAAATTGTATTATCATTATTTAACAGACGAATGTCATATCGATGAATAATGCTCATTAGATGATAAGATGTTTCAACCATTACAGCTAATAATTTCTTTACAGTGGGAAAAAATTTGGCTCAAATTGAACATATATTGCATGCAAAATAAATGTAAACTTATAATAATTTTAAATAAATTTTGTGTAAAATCAACATATTTTTAATGATAAAATTAAGCTGAAAAATGTTATTGACGATCTGTAATCACTCTCACTCTTATTGTAGAATAAAATCAACATTCTTTTTCTGTAAATTTTAACAGATAAATTCTGTCAGTAATAATACGGAATATATTCATTATGTAAAATTAAAAATAAGTGCACATTATGTTATTTTTATTTTTTTCAGTTATTTTAATAATTTAACATTCAAGCTTAACTAACACAACAGCAATATGTTAAATTAACTCATAAATGTATTAAATATTTAATACCAAAATTTTAACCGGCATATTTTAATAAGAAAACAAATTTCCAACTGTGCTCTAATTGTTTTAAAATTTATATTATTATGAATTGTGAGTTTTATACTATATATATAGTATGTATATGTGTTTTATATATTGTAATAGCTTGTATTATAAAACTAATTTAAGACTTTTATTTTTATAAAACATAAAATTTTTGAAAAAAATAGAAATGTTAGGCATAATATTAGCTAATATTAGCTAATATTAATTAAATAGTTTTTTCTTTGTTATATAAGATTATCATGATTTATATGTTAATATAACATTGAATTGCTGAAAAAGTTTTCTAATATTTTTCTTATAAAATATATAAAATAAAAAAATTATAAACAGCATTTTAAGTAACTCAATATGTGATTACATCTTTCCGTTGATAATTCAATTCAATCCCTTTGTTGTTTTTATTACTTTAAATTCGCTGTGAAAATTTGCTTTGATCGAAGATTAGAAGGTCTTGAACGGATATTCGATTAACAAATTTTTCTAATAATAGAATCCTTACATTAGTGAATTAAACATCTGTTTACATAAAGCATACTGAATTATAAAGCGTACAGAATTCTAACAAAAGATATTATAATTAGCAAATTTATCTCTCTCTTGATTAAAATAAATTGGAAAAAAATCTAAGAAATTATTGATTTATTTAGTCTTTATAGGAAACACATACATTGAATATAAAATAAAAAAAAGGAATCAATTAAAGCATAAAATAAATAAAAAATATTAATATAAAATTTGAACAAATTTGTATATTTTGTAAAATATAATCTAAAATTTTAAGAATCTAACAAATTAATTCCCTATTCCCCGGCAAAGTATTTTTTGACGTCTGTTCATGCATCTATAATTAGAAATAAATATATGATCGGAAACAACAAGAAATAAACGCATCCAATTATTAGAAAATTTCCAGGCTTCCAAGTAATAGTGCATTAATTTGATGACAAGAATTAGTTCTCGCCTGCGTCGGACACGCGACTATTACACATACACACACACACACACAACTTACGCATACATAATTCACAAGTGTATAAAAATACTGCATAACAAAGTTTTTATTGTACAAGTGCAATAAAGTCTCTCTCTCCCTCTCTCTCTCTCTCTCTCTCTCTCTCTCTCTCTCTCTCTCTCTTTCTCGCGATAAAAAAAAGCAACGCTTTAAGGCTTCAAATCTATTTCTCTTTCTCTCATCAACGATTATAGAGTGATAAACGATGGATAATGAGAAGTGTTTTCCAAGAATAAAACTTGAAAGACGCAAATAGATAAGAAAATCTTATTCTTTGATATCTTATATAATTTTAGTCTTTAAAAATCAATAATCTCACAGAGACTGACATTTCATCTTGAGAATTTATTTTAAACAAATTCTAATTCAAGAGAGTAATAAATAATGATAAGTAAATTAATGAAGCTATTTATATAAAGCAAAGCTTTTCAAGAAACTAGAACTTTTATTTTATAAAATAACTTTCCTTTTATTCGTAGACCCATCTAATATTGTAATATTTTTGCACAATTTTACATACAAATATAAAAGAAAAAAAGATATTAAAAGATTGAAAAAAATGATTTGTTTGTGAACGTTTCTCTAAATTTATATATAAAAAATCTGATGATTTTATAGAAAATTCTTTTCTCTTTTTATAAATCTTTATTCGAAAAAAAAGTATTGTTTACGTAATTATTCAATAGTTCTTGCACGAATCGATGTATCTATTCGTAGATATTGAAAAGTTACGTTGGAAAGAAAAGTGATTAAAAAATATTGCTTCACGTAACGTAATAGGATAATTAATTACCACAGGTGTATCCTCGGGATGTCGAATCGATGGAGATCGTAAAATTGCGTCGCGACAGGATTGCGTTTTGCGACAAAAAGTCGTCGAAACCCGCTCTCGAATTCGTCGAATCCGGGGTGTCAAAGTAACGCGCATTTCACGCGGCCTTCACTCGCGAGACAAGCACTCATCCGAAAATTCCGGCCTGTCTTTTGCGCCGATCTCGAACTCGCGATGATTTCTTATTATCGGCACGCGATATTTCACATTCCTCACACTACTTTTATATCTTCGTCTCCACGTATCACTCTTAAATGTTCCGTTTTTATTTCAGAATCTTTTTTTTTTTTTTTTTCTTACGCTCGCACTTTACGAGACCGATCGCTCTTGATCTTCCGCGTGTTCGTTGCGTCTCGTAAGATCTAATTTAGAACGCGAGAATGCCCATATATTTTAACAATTTTTTTTTTTCGGAAGATATATACATATATATATATATATATATATATTTTTGTTGCGCTCTGTGAACGCGCCTTTAATTTGATTAGATTTTCCCTTGGCAGCTTCAGCTACGCGAGAATCGAGTTCATCGAGACCTCGGCGAAAGACCTCATTTGCAATTCTGGGAATGATCCGATGCACGGCACGCACGTACGCACGCGCGTACGGGCGGATCGAACGCCCGCGCGTTCTTTTCGCGCGGCTTCCGAGCCAGCGTAGTCACAGTCAGTCGAATCACGCGTGTACGCAGCGACCTTCAGCGCGGAAACACTTCATGCCGCTCCAATATAATCGAGCGACAACGCACTCGCGGGATCCTTATCTCGCGTCCGTGACTTTTGCCGAATCGACGATGAGGCCGTCGAAGCGGTAGCGGTATCTCCGGCTTCTCCTCTTTCTTTCACGCTCTCGTCAATCAACAAAATTTCTGCTGCCGTTCCCTCTTTCCGGAACTTCCACATCCGCTCCTCCTCTTTTCTAATTGCGCGCGTATTTGCCGACGCGATCTGCCAAGGCCGCGGGATTCGCGAGACAAATTTGTCCCCCCCCCCCCTCCCTTCACTCTCCTCGACAACGACACTCTCGCGCGACGTAAAACGTACCGATTCGGAACGATACGCGCGCGCGACTGCGGATCGGCTCATTGACGCGTGCCGACGACCCGCCGACGCGTCGCCTCCGTCATAATCGCATTCTCTCCAGTAACGTATCTAGTTTCCCGCAGGGAGGATTGATCCCCGCATTGATCCTTTTCGGCTCAACGAACCTTCGGACTCGAGTATAGCGAACACTCACGCATATTCACAAACACGCATTTTCGACTCTATATCTTCTAATTAGTGCGTGATTAACTGTTTACTATTGCATCTGACATTTGTATCTTATCATAAGACTGACTGAAATTAAGAGAGAGGATTAATCCTCTGTGAGAATAGCTATTTTTTTCTTTATATATAATATATATATTATA
>JBCEZX010000075.1:5568551-5598197 GCA_039654345.1 Cataglyphis cursor
TTATATATATATATTATATATTATATAATATATATAAATTATATATAAATTATATAAATTATATATATTATATAATATATATAAATATTATAAATATTATATATAATATTAAACTTATAAAATTTATAAAAAGTATCTATTTAATAAAAATAAACATGGTTTTGATTAAAAATGAATTGAAGTATGACGAAGCAATTAATTGTTCAGAGACAATCATTGCATCCTCCATTTATTCATACTTTAATTCTGATCTTTTCCCCTCTCTTCTTATTGATTGACCATAAACAACACGTCTTCTTTTTTTCTTTTACCAAGCTCATTGATGAATAAGAGAAAGAAAATGTCTATCAATAAGTCGCTTTGAATATTCTCTTGCATTTGTTCTTCTTCCGGTTTCAATTGATTTCGCATGTTAATTGATAATTTCTTTGATCCATTGAACTCTGAAGTCACTACAAGAATTGATTTGTGTTTCAGAAAATTTAAAATTTTATGAGGGAAATGAGCGGAATTATGTATGTAAAAAAATACAATATTTATCGATATAAAAACTGATACATATGTTTGCCGTCTTTGAAAACAAAAACTTCAAAACATAATATATATATATATATATATATATATACGTCTGCCGTTCTGAAAGGATTAAAGGAGTATTATATGCGTGTTCGAACAGATAATTAATTGGGCATTGTCTTTTTGAAACAAATGCAAGATTGCTCAGCCAGATTGCATCGCAATAAAACATCGGCACATCAGCAACTATACCGTGTATTATTAAACACACATGTACACACGTATCGTATCGATGATAATTCCGTTATCGTGTTCGCAAGCCTCCTTTGTGTTATCGAGCTTTTTCGTTACGTAATTTCAAGTTTGCAAGTTGATATAAATGCAATAGGTATTTTTTTCTTTTTAACATTTTAAAAATCATTCTATCTTTCTCTCGCTTTTTTTTCCTTCATATGTCAGTCGATTTAATACAAACGTGTAGAGTAATTTTATAATCGTTAAACGTTGCGCAGTATTTCTAGAGTTTTATAATTGCTTGTCATTACTTTTTATGCAAATTATTGCCTATTTTTACGTTTCTTTACTTAATTTTAAACAATTTCTATTAATATTTCTTTTTGCGAATATTGTGCGAAATATTTATTTAAACAAATAGATAAATAATATTTTTATATTCGGAATAAAAATATCAAAAAATAAAAAAAATTGACACTTAGAATCTCTTAAGATAAATTACAAATGTTTATTAAAATTAATTTTGTGATATTATTAATACATAAAAAAAACTCAATTTCCTCTCGCCATCTCCTTCTCCGCTTTCTTTTCTTTTAAAAAATACAACAAAATCTTTGCCACTTAAATGTTAAATGTTTCTTCTTATACAACTCGAAAAAAAGGAAATAAAATTTGAGCGGAAAAACTTTTGCTAGATTAGCAATCTCTCCTTATCCACTTTTATTGCAATGAGAGTTAAGGATCCATTTCCGTTCATCATGCGTACGGTCATGGATCGGATCCATCGTGGATGCGCATGCGTCGACGATGATGTCATCGTCGTTTGCGTCGTTCTCCACAGACATACATACGTTCATCTGCGCGTGTATCATCGCTCATCTAATTAACGTAACACGTACGTCAAAACGCGCAAAACTGAACTGCTCGCTCTCCCTCGGGCGTACACAATGTAGTAAGAAACACGTGCATTAGTTTCTATGCATACATATTATGATTGCATCTTATCTTCGGTGAGTCTGCGCATCGGTTCTTGTTTCGCTCTCTCTCTCTCTCTCTCTTTCTCTCTCTCTCTCTCTTGTTTTTATTTTTAGCTTTACATTGGACTTTAGTTTAACGAGGTGTATTCAAGGCGCTGTCTCTGTTTTAACAATTGCACAACGCTACTTGCCACGCATAACATTTACGAAATGTTTCTGGAGACTGAGGAATTAAAAAAAAAAAAAATTGGGTTTTCTTCGCGACGGCATCACGTGCTCGTAAATGATTATTTACAGGGCGAATATTTTATATTTTGAGTGTAAATGGGTGATATTAAATATATATCTTGATATTAAGAAATAGCAAATAATGTGAAAGAATATTGAAAGAAAAACTTAAATCGACGCTGTTTAAAAGAGAAATTTTAAAAAATCTTATATACATATACATAAGAAAAATATTCTCCCAATTTTAGGCGTGAGTTATAGGACGCGTATTGAGAAAGGTATATCAATGACACAACTCGCGGAGACGCACAAGTATTTACAGATAACATAAATATTTATGCAGATATCGTAGGAAAAATGTTGATGCATATATAATACATACGCAATTATAATCAAAAAGCGTACACTCTTGTCGATTTTACAATAAAAGAGTTGTAGAAATATCCGATACGCTAAAATGTGAAAAATAAATCATACGCGGGGAGGATGATATCTTTTTCGCCGACTTTTCTCAAAGAGGAGGGCATTGTAAGCGAGGGAAACAACGTATCAGCAACTATGAGCGATTATAAAGCGTGTGAGAGGGAAACAAGTGTATCTTTGATGAAGTTTCGCCAACAATATAATATATCACCGTCATTTATTAATCTCGTTTACCCTTGTTTCTACGTATCATTTACGTGGGTTTACGAGAATTCAAACAAATTCTTTATGAATTGGCGAATATGATAACGGATTTCTTCCATTTGCTTCTTTCTTTTTATTTGGTGTAAACACATTGACGTTTGAGAATCGGCGTTACAGATGCGTCTGCTCTATAATAAATATCACCTCAATCTCTCTCTCTTCCTCCAGATGTCTTTATTTTTAATAGTAATTTTATATTTCTGTCTAACTCGTCGAATTACGCCAAATTCTTACACCAAGCTACTCGGTCGAATCCTGTCAAAATAAGCGCATCTTTTGATCTTTTCTCTCTCTCTCTCTCCCCTTCACCCTTCAATCTCCTGCTTCCTCTGTTCCTCGCGCTGACGAGTCGCACCATCGCGGAATCACTTCCGAGGAAGGCCAACCAGTTTAATTTGCATTCAGAGATTGAGCCGACTACGTCGTCCGTAAGCTAAATTAATCACCATCTCCTCACTGATCAACGAGAAGAACATTATCGACGTAAATAAACGTAAACAGATAGCATGCAAATGGAGGAATTAACAATGTCATAAGCTGTGATATTAAATAGTTGTACGGATATGTATTAACATACATATTGATGTAGATATGTTCATTATTAGATATATTTGCATATTAGGTGTAGAATTATAAATACATGTAGAAAAAAAAATTGTTGCATATTAACAAACTAGCTTTAAAAATAAATGTAGCGATTTATAAAGCGGAGCATGCGTGACACAAAAATCAAATGAGGGATATGCGAGCGCGGGGAAAGCGGAGATCAGTCGATTCGCATGGCATATGCAGATGCAAACACATACGGGCGATAAGAATATCCGTCTCTCGTCGCGAATAAAGGAGGTCGCCGAGTGCTCGAATCACATCGGAGACACCTCGAGCCCAGAGATAGCGCCATAATTCGTACGATCCAGATCCGAGTTCGGATGCGATTCACGTCGTCAGATTAGACGAGATAATGCCTCTTGCACTCGGAATATTTACGGAATACTTTGCGAATTTGTCCCTCTGAAGATTTTCCATTTATTAAACTAACGATAAGATTATATCACTATTGGAGTAGTTTATGTGAAAATGCGCTTTTGGAATACAAATAATAGATACAAATAATAGAATGTCAAATCATGTAACTTAACATATTTTTATTATTAATTAAAAGCAAATTTATTGAATATATAATAGATTTTATTTAACTGAAAATGGCTGTATTATGTGAAGAAATGACGTGCGCATTGATGTATTTGTAATTTGAATGTCTGCAGGATTTGACGTGAATGATTAGATTTCCACTGTGTGGAAATCGCGCGATATCTTATTCTAAAATGTCACCTTGCGCAATGGTCTTATTTTTGCAATGGAAAGGTGCATCGTGACGTCAATATATTACTTACTCGGAATCGGGAGACCGGACAGAGTTTAGCCGCATATAATCAACGATACATTTGAATCTGTAATTAGCATGCAATTTCCTTGCAAAACACTTATCAGTATCTATTATGTTCTCGTGACGTAAACAGGTTTAAACCTCGATAGGTTTATACGCTACATAAATTTACATGTCGCATTAAAAGAGACACTTTTCATATCCTAAGAATTGGGTTACTTTCAAACTGCTGAAACTCGACGAAAAATACTTGTACAAAATTACAAAAGAAGCTTAAAGTTTCAGTCATCTATATTTTTATAAGAAAAAAAAGAAAAAAAATTTTTTATATCACTGATAGCTAAAGTTGAAACTTCAAACTTTAAAAACTTTTTTAATTTTTTGTCTACGATGATTTTTCGCTGAGTATCGACATTAGTTTTAAAAAGACAGTTGTTTTAAAATCGTGTAGCTTAATTTAAAAAATCGTAAAAAATAATTAAAAAATGCATTTTGCAGTAGAAATGTTATTTTGTTATGAAACTTGAATTGTTTTTTAAAAAATATTTTTTATCGAGTTGCAGAATGTCAAAAATACATAATTTTAAATAATAAAACAATGTGTTCTTTTTTAAAACACAGAACAAGGAAAATAAAATTTTTTTTAAGCCACCGATAGCGTGTTAAAATTGAAATCAAGCTTTAAAATGTTTTTTAAATTTTTTATCTATGATGATTTTTTATCGACTTTAGCGGTTTAAAAATAGCCCAATTTTTAATGCAAATTTATAATATGGTAATCAAGAGAAGACAATGTTTTTTCAATAGCAAGTAATTCTGCTGTGACAAAACATGTTTATGAGCTGAATGATAATGATTTTTTTTTCTAATATTAGTTTTATTGATTTCTCGATTCCGAGTAAATAATATTTGTTTGGAAGTACCTCGTCAAATGATTCTTTTCTGACATACTCGAGAACGGTTGCATAATACTGGCGCTATTTTTGTTCGAGCGTGGAATGCATAAAATCGCTTCTTGTCTATGCGTTCTTATATTGCTCAACAAAATAATGCACATTTCAATCGAGCGATACGATCTACAAAGACTCTGCGCGCATCTCCAATAAGACTCATGTATTTCTCGTGCGATTCAACGTAAGTTTCAACAAAAATAAACAAATATTTTATCGCATCAATTCACGCGAAATGCAAAAAAACAACGTCAACGTAAGATAATAAATTTACATTATATAATCCATCAACAACAACAAAAGTTTAAGGAAATAAATAATTATTCTTTATTTTATTATTCTTATTATTCTTATTATTCTTTAGTTTTCAGATATCAGATTTTGGTTTCAGAAATGTTCTATTACGTCATCATAATTTGATAAACAATCAAAGTTATAAAAAAAAAATTTAATATAGTTCGCCATGTTACAGTTATACAGCTCGAAATTAAAAATATTTTTATAATAATTTTTAGCCCAAACGATTATAAAGATTAATAAGATTTTTGTGTACCAAA
This sequence comes from Cataglyphis cursor, assembly GCA_039654345.1. NCBI lineage: Eukaryota > Metazoa > Arthropoda > Insecta > Hymenoptera > Formicidae > Cataglyphis > Cataglyphis cursor. The sequence continues at coordinate 5,574,088 of JBCEZX010000075.1, forward strand.
TATTGGGTTATATCGCATAAAGATTATAATTATTTATTTTGTAATTAACATTGAATTCATATCCAATAACTTGTGTAAAGTTTTATATTTTACAATTTATATTAAATTCTTATACATATAAATATAAAAACTCGAAAATTTTATAATTTTAATATCCATCATAATAATTTCGTTATTTTGATTTAAATTTTGACATTAAATTTTTATTCAACGCTTTAAGAAACTTTTAAGTTTGTATGAGTAATCGAAAAATATTGAATTAATTAATTGTTCAGGATTCTTAAACGATTTTAATTTACATTTTTTTTGCAAGATTTTTTATTTAATCTTATAAATATCATATTAATTTGAATATATTCGTAAATTCCTCTTAAGGATTGAAAGTTCTGATAATATATTTGACTTTTGCTTCCATTGGTTCATGGGCTAAAGCTCTTTTCTCCTCAAAGCTTACGTAATTGTTGTCATAAAAGATACAGCAAATATAAATTATTGAATTTATCACTAATAACAGATATATATAATTGAAGATTTTGCGGAAGCTATTAATCTTTCCCGCAATTCGTAAACTATTTTCGCGATATATATTCCCTAGCCTTCTTGTTCTCTCTTTCGTTCTCTCTCTTTTTGACATTTTATTGCCAAAGTAGGATAAATAGGATAACGAAGAAGGTTAAAGGCGAAACACGATATTCCTATAATAGCATAATTGATGATTCGTGGTACGCAATAATAATTTCGCAATAATCGTGTATGACAAATGATATAATCCTAAATAATTGATATTAACAGTCTTATTTTCTGCTCGATACAAGACAAAAAGAAGAGCACTTTGCACATAAAACTTGCAAATCAATTTGAGATGCGATACGCGCGCGCGTATCCCGTTTTCTTATTAAAAAATTGATATACAAAAAAATCAAAAATCAAATATACGTAGCCCGCGGAAATTCAAAATTCGCGATACTTTTTGAACAGACCTCGTAATATTTGTTACCAGTTTTTTTTTTCAACGTCGATCTGAGTAGATTTAGTAACATTTTTCCTTGGATTATGAAACAGGTTTTCACAATTCTTAATCCACTGACGTTTTTTCATGGAAATACCACATACATAAAAGCGTTATATACGTAAAAGCAAGTTGTATACGTAAAAGCGAGTCGTATACGTAAACGATTATACACTAACACATTGCTTTCCACGGTAGCTTTAAAAAATTGTTTAATTGTGTGCAATTTATTTTGGCGGAGGACGATGACATGAACCGTTGAGCTAGAGAGAGAAAGAAAAAAAGAGTAAACAAATTAATCAAATTATAATAAATGAGCATATGTATTTCGAAGAGATTAATGTTTAATTTTTCAGTACCTCGGACCAAAAAGGCAAAAATAGAAATAATATTAATAACTAAAATATTGTACTTTTTTTTTAAGATATTGAAATATTAAATGCGCGAAATATATTTTTTAAATAACAAGGAAAGTTATATAACATGAAGTTATTTTTATTATTATATATTTGTATACATGTATTGTTATCGTGCACCTTCTATTTCTATTTATTAAATTTTAATTAATGAAATATTTAAGTATACAGATATTATAAGGATATAAGGATATAACTATATGTGATACTAAACCTTTTATGTGAATCTATATATTATGATAAGAACCATGTTTTCATCGCTAAGATACTCAATTAAAGTAAATTTATCATATAAAGCATACATGCTTGGCAGTTTGGAAAATTGCATAGAATAATCTCAGCGTTAATTTTTTTATAAATCTATCGTCGAATAAAAAGGTATAAAAAAAACTAAAATATAAGACAGCATGTTTTTATGATAAAATATCCATAGGACGAGTGCGATGAACAAAATGGTGGTTATATTACTGAGCCACTCCATCCTGAAACATATTGAGAATATTAAACGTTGCTTCATTCTTTTCTCTTCAGCGATCTTCATACCGATTTATAATGAGGCAGTAAAGCAAAGTTTGCAAAACAAAGCTAAGAATCTAAAAAATAATAGTTATATAACTATGTTTAGTTTAGAAGAGAGCGAATTATGCTAATAGCATTTCCAAGAGGAATATTGACTTGAATTCATCGAACTTGGAAACCCAGAGGGGAGAAAAGGTCAAGATAAGCACTTCACGAGACTAAGAATATCGATTGCGATTACAAGAATTACAATTAATTGACGCAGATTCTTGCTACATTTTACAAGGAAAACTAGCGAAGAAGCTAATAATGACTAAGTCAGTGATTGAATACATGGTAGATAAACAGTGCTAAGACAGTGAAGAAGAAGAAATGAGATAAAAAGTATCTTGTGTACGTAATTCGTTACGCACATCGTTTTTGCGGGTGACTTACAAAGCTCTCTCTTTTATATGCAACTAATAAATTTTAATATTTTTATTATTCCCTCAGAGATCACTTGATATAAAGTTGAAATTGAATTGTTACAATTAGCAATGCAAATTTCGAATAATATAATATATTGCTGTGAACGAAGAATTTAGTCATAAATAGAAGTTAGTCATATATATTATTATTATATATATGCAATAATTGATAAATATGTAGCTGTATAAATACTACTTCTTATTTAATATAGTTGAAAGATAAATTAAACTCGAATGTGTGTTAAAACTTTGCAGCTTGACAGCGGATAACGAAAGCTAGGAGATAAAAGAGATTCTGGAAAAAGGAAGAGTATAAGAAATTATAAATTATAATCGTTAGAGAATAATAATATTATACTAATTGTTCATAACCATTTGTATCTGAAGACAGTTTCTTTGAAGGAGAGACAAAAATTGTTGACATAGATAGTTGAGATTATTGCTTAAAAATATTGTAAATTTGTTATATAAGTTGTATAAGTACTCGCTATTCTAATGTAGCACATTTAAAATTAACAAAAGAAACTCTAGAAATAAAAATAAAAAGGTTTCTAGAACATACTCTTTCCAGGTCTTCCCTCATTTTTTGCGCGACTTGTTTCATTCACGACAATTTCTCTTGATCAAATTATTAAAAATTCATAATATATAGAAATTTTGATATAACATGTCATATAGGTGCATATTTGTACCACTCTGCTGCCATTACATCCACGAAAGAAAGACGCAAAAAGCTCAATAAAACGCGCACATCTGGTTTTTCTCGATGAAACTAAAATTAACAGGCGTCTAAAAGTAGTTCGACCGGCGTAACAATTCGTGAAAATTTTCATCGGTTGCCAACGCGCGCGTATCCACGTTACGACCTAATTTTCAACCTAAGGATTCACAATTGATCGACCAAACAGTTGTGTACGTAACTTCGCGATGTCGGATTTCTGTCTTACCGTTATCTCTAATTTTTTATATCTCTCTACTTTATTCTCCGCGGCTCCAGTTTGTTGTTATTAGAATCATAATAGGCTATGCAAAATTATATATATTCCGATCTCTCGAAAATGATATCATCTTTGAATATTGGAGTATATAAGTATAGTGACGCGAGTTTTGCAATATCATCATTGATAGAAGTTTCTCTTTTCAATCGCTCGTAATTAAGAGACTGTTAATGTCTCTTGATATTTTTTTTCGAAAGAAATAAAAGCAGGCCCAAAATTAAGCAAAAAGAAAATCTGCAGTTCCGCGACCGAAGTCCGTTTTCCATTTTATAAAGTGCATGCCACCTCACCTTTTACGATGAAGCTTGGCTGCTTCTAGCTGATTCATGTCTTCTTTGAGTAAGTAAATCTTTGCGCCGATTAATCCATTTCTATAGCAAATAAAATATGACGATGATAAAAGATGAAAAGTAAATGAAACAGATTTTTAATCGTACAATTGTAACACTTGCCTAAAATAATCTTCTATATTGAAATCATTGTAAGCAAATTCAAAATCTTTATTTTCAGCGCTGAGATTATCGAATAAGGTTACTAATTTTTTATTGTAAAATTTCCATTGGTGCATCAAAAAATATGACAAAGCATTATTTGCGATATATACTTTCCGCTGGAGTTTTAATAGTCTAGAAAAATAGAGCACTTAATTAATTTTTTTTTATTTAAAATATATAAAAAATCCACGGAACTATTAGCTACTTTAATTCTCGTAATATTTATTAGCTTTTTTGGAATTTTATGTTTCTTAGAAACTTTTAATATTGATAAAATTCAAATATCAAATAATTTTTAGAAATTTTGCTAAAAGATAATTAAAAGATTTTCGCTAAAAGATCTTCGTAATTAAGAGAAAATGCAATAATTATAGAACATTTTATATAGAGAAATAAATTAATAATTTTACGATATAATTATACACTGAAATAACTGTATATAACAACTTTGAAAAATTCCCTTTAAAGTAAACTTACATTGGACGTATGCCAAACAACTTCATGATTCCATCTATGAATAGTGCCGGTAGGATGTGCATAATTAGCATCAGTATGAAATACAAAGAACGGCTCGTAGTTGTTGTAGTGCCTGGTGACCAAATGATATTATCGAGCGGCACTTCTTCCGTTAATTGGAGTCCCATTTCGATAAGATTTTTTATAGTAATTTTTTTGACATCGTACGACGAGCAATTATAAACGTGCACTGTATCATCTTCGGTGATGCTAAATCACGGAAAATATACTATAAATATCGATTGTGGGCGTGATGTACATCTATTTAGCGCTTTAAGAAATAACAATAAACATTGATATACGACTTTATTGTGTGAGAAAATCGGTAAGCATACGGTTTGATTCCACGTTGCCAAGCCACAATTATTATCGCTTTGATCGCCACATCTACAGGCATAAAATCGGAAGTGACGATAGGATCACCATAAACTACACGCAAAATTCCCTTGCCCCCGCCAACGAGCATTCCAACTGGACCATTGAAATTGTCAAGCCATCCTGCCAATGGATCTTTCGCTGCCGAAATGACTATGGATGGGCGGATGATCACGCAAGGCAATGACTTTGAGTAATCACTTATTATTTGCTCCGCCAATTTTTTTGTGAAAATGTACGTGTTTGGTATTGTTCCCAAATATCTGCAAATAAAAATGAACGTGAAACTATTTTAATGAAACGAAAGCGACGATGCGCCATGCGGTATCTATATAAAATTTACTTTGCTGTAAACGTTCTCAAAATATGCTCGTCGACGGATTCGGCGACTTTAATCACCTCTCTCCAATCCATTTCCGAGGGATACAGAGTCTCGTCGACTTCAAATTTGTCGGTTTGAGTGTACGTCGAGCTAACATGTAGCAGAACCTCGAATCATTCACGCGCAATTTATTTGCGTGTTACGAGAAATAATATAGTGACATGATAAAAGGCGTAATAAATATTAGATTAAAATAAATAATTAATTTTTTTTTTTTTTATTATGATAAGTACTTTGCGTCTTGTGATTTTAAAAGATTTATTAATTTTGGTAAAATTGAGTATTGATAGCTCTGAGCAATTGAAAGATCATATATAAATTATATGTAAATAAAATCAAAATAATTTCATATATTAATTATTTGCATAGAGAAATGCTGTAGTTTTGATTTTAAATCAAAATATACATACCACTAAGTTTTTCATTTCTTTTGCTAAAATACAAATATCACGTGTTGATCTTGTATTGTTGAAAATCGCGTCGCTCAGGTTTTCGTCGAATTTTACGCTAGCAGCTACATGAAATATGACGGACACTTTTTCGATTAGCATTTCTCTATCGGCTGGTAGTAATCCTAAGCCCACCGTACCTACATCTCCATTTATTGGAATGAGCTTATTAAGAGCAGATGGTTGCTCACTTCGCAAAACGTCAAAAAGCTAAAACAATCATCGATAATTATTGGTACATTTCATAATTCGTTACAATTTCATTCATTTTAAGAAAATTCAAGCTACATACTCAAGAAAATTCATAGTTTAAAGAAAAAGAGAATTTTAAAGTGAGAAAATATAATCAAACAATTTTATTTAAATAAAAAGATAAGAAAGAAAGATATCTCATATCTTATTGTTAAAAAAGTCCAACAGTGTGTGTGTTTTAAACAATTATTTGCTTTTGTAATTTTCAAAAAATTAATTGACAATTTAAAAAAATTTTTTTATCTTCTTTGTTAGTTTTTTTTAAGAAAATTTCTACTTAAAAAAAGAAACAGAACATTTTTTTAACTTCCGAAAAACTTCCAAAATTTTACTAATTTATTATTTGCCCAAGAACATACATACATATACATTGTTATCATAACTTTACCTTGTTATTTAACATTTTTTCAAGTCTCTCGTTGACGCTCAATCCCTTCTTTGGTCGTATCAATAGAAATATTTCGGCAACATCAGGACAAGACCGCAGCAACTTTTCACACAGAACTTTGCCTAGAAATCCAGTACTTCCCGAAATTAATATGCTGCGACCAGCATAAAATGCTGGTATAAATGTATTTGCAATTTCCTTCATGTTGAACGCAACTATTTCCGGTAAGATAAATAAAGTATCAGAAAATAATGTGTTTGATTATAAAACAGCAAATAAAAAATAACGAAATAGCAAGATTTTGTTTTTTTGAAGATTAATTTAAAAATCAAGAAAAACAAATCAATTTATTTTAAACTTAAGATAATTGAACTTGAAACGAGAGTCGCAGCACTTCGTCTTCGATAAAAGATAACAAGTAAATGAGCACAACGAATTTTGTGCGCAGGAAATGACATAGAAGCTATCCGATGATAATGATATGCTTAGAGATCAAAGGAACAAGTTCTTTCATATTCGTACATTGATCTACATATATTATGTGAGTTCCGTGATTATTTTTAGATGAAGTAACGTTGTACAACAGTGTTGTAATGAACAAGCAATTTATACATACACAATTATAAATCTTTTTTCGTCTTACATCAAATACGCATACAATTATATCATTTATTTATTTTATTTATTTTGTTATCTGTTATATAAACATTTTTTTGTTTCTATTTTCTCTTTATATTGCATCAATTATTATATATAATATTATAATTATACATAGCAATGTGTTGATCAGTTTATGATCTGAAAAAATTCAAGTGCAGGTCCATTTATACATCATCCACAGCATTCCAATAACAATGATAGTTTTCAACGTCGTAACAAACAGATCCACTCTAAAATATTTGAACAATAAACATATTATAAATATCTTGATTATTTCTATAATATTTAACCTATAATATTTAACAACAAATCTTTTTAAGTTTATTATCTTCATTTCATACAAATTCTTTATGTATTAATAATTTTCTAATTTCTTGAAAATTCTATTATTTAAATCATATAATATTAATAGCGATATGTATTGTACCATCTATGTGTGCGTGATTTAAAAACAAATTTAAAGTAAAATTTAAAGTAAAATTTTTATTTTCATAAGAACAAAAGCTATTTTTACCTAATCTGATAGATAGGATAATAATCAGTCTTCAAATCTCTACTATTATTGTAACTTAACTAATAACTAATTTTGAGTTTTGCATCAATGGTAGCACACAATGTTCCTGTTTATAAAATATTTTACATTCACCTTTTACGATGCGTTCTGGCTGCATCTAATCGATTCATGTCCTCGTGGAGAAGATATAATTTAGCTCCAATCATACCGTTCCTTTATTTTATAAAAGAAACATAGCTTAATATTATCTTCGATATAAACTTTACTTAAAAAATCAATCTAATAGAAAAAATTCACCTGTAATAGTATTTAAAATCAGCATTTGCAGGATCATATAAGAACATTTCTCTTTCCTTGGATGAAAGTGGAAGCTTTAATAATTCCAAACTATTTTTGTTTTCAAATTTCCATTCATGACTCACAAAATGCTTCAGAGCGAGACTGGCCACGTACACTTTTCTCTGTAGTCTTACTAGCCTACATCACATTATTACGCACACATTTACACAAACTGATTCATTAATAATGATGTAATGTCATTCATAGTATTCAATTCAGATATATACAAAATCTAATAAAAAAAACTTCAAAAAAAGAGATATAATTTTATACAGCTATTAGCGTGATTGCGTTAAGAGAATATTTCTTTAATTAATTTTTTTTGTCTATACACTGTGTGTATAAAGAGAGAGTGTGTACGAGCGCTCGTATATGCGCAAATTAATATTTTAGTTATTTATGTTAAAAGAAAACATTTTTCATTAAAAACGAAGTATTTTATATTAGATGTACAGTATTTTTTCTGTTTTTTTTTCCTTTTCTCTCTTCTTCTAATCTTACCGATTCAATTAAATAGTTATATCTAATGGGATAAAAATAATCTATTTATGTGTGTGTATTTTAGTGCAATGAGTTGCATGATGAGTTGGTACTTACATAGGCTGATGTCCCGTAAGTTTTAAAATTAGATCTATTAACATAGCTGGCAATATATGCAACAATATTGTTAATATATAATGTGTAATAGCATTATCGGTAAGTATTGTATTAGGAGTCCAAACAATTCCCTCGAAAGGTATGTCTTTTGTGAGGTCAAAACCCATTTTGGTAATTTCTTCAAATGATATACTTCTTTGATTATGATTAGTACAATGTAAAACGAAAGGTCCAGAATCTGGTGTAAAGCTAATAAGTAAATAAAATCACAAATTAATTGAATTGTTATTTATACAAAATTTCATAAAAATTGCATTAGGCTTTAAAAATGTCTTTAAAAAATTTAGAATTTGGTGTAAGTTATGAGATATAAAATATTAAACATTCAAAGTTAACAAATTTCGGTGAACCAAGCATCGGAAATGTAAACAAAAGTCACGTTAATTATATTAGAAGCATCAATTTAATTATGAGATAGGTTGAATATTTATATTGATTTTTTGATTTGGAAATTAATCTCTAAATTCTAAACTTTTTAATGGAACAAAAGATTAACGAAAAATTAAGATGCACAATTCCGCTGAAGTGTTGATTTAATTTTAAATAAAGAAAAAAAAATTTTTTTCATGTATATTTTTTGTAAGCTTAATGCACTATTCATATTTAAATACGCATTGATATTTGCGTTGATAATCGTACTTAGTCAATCCAAGCTTCCAAGTTACAATTATTATACTTTTGATGACAACGTCTACTGGTATTAAATCTGGATTAAAATGTTTTATAGCATGGAATACTCGTAGTACTCCTTTTCCGCCGCCAATGAGTACTCCCATTATACCATTAAAGTTATCTATCCATCCTGGAATTGGATCATTTATTGAAACTGTTACTAAAAAATAAATTATATTTATTAGATAATTATTGTTATTATTGCTAGACTATTGTTTATTTTAATTATATCAAGGTATTTTTGTTTTAAACATTCTAAAAACGCAAACAAACGTCTATAAATGATATATTGAAATAATTATAACGTATTATATGAGAGTATAAGGGATGATCTTTTAATATAATTATAATATTTTATTTTTATTATTTTATATTATTTAGTTTAAAATATTCTATAAAAGAGAAGGATATTATTATTAATAAAAAAATATTGATATTTGGCATGTCCAAGCATTTCAAAAAAGAAAAATAAGATTTATTTTTAACATTTCAAAAAAGAAGAGAGTGTGACATACCTATAGAAGGTCTTATAATTGCACAAGGTAACGACGAAGAATATTCCGCTATTACAGACTCAGCTAAATTCTTCGTGAATACATATGTATTGGGAAAATGTTCCAAACATCTGTACATAATATTTCAAAATTATAGGAAAATTAACAGCTCGAGAATGATTGTAATAATACTATGTGAATAAAAAAAGCATCATATTATTTTTAATTGCGCATTGCGCATACTGAAAGTTTATTAAATGCGTATAATATGTTTAATTTTATTTTGTCATACTTACTTAGCTGTAAAGATATTCAAGATATGCTCATCCAATGTCTCGGCTACTTTGATCATTTTCCGCCAATCGGCTATAGGTGGGTAAACTTTTTCTTCTACGACAGGAATATTTACATGCGCGTATGCCGTACTGACATGTACCAGTGCCTTTAATAAATGTAAATATATGTAAAATAACATCTTTTTTTTTTTAAATAACAATAAAAAATTAAGAGCAGAAATTGACGTATATTCATAAAATTGGAATGAAATAAAAAATTGTGTTTTATGTGTATACATATATATTATAGATTATTTTTCTATTTTTTCTGTTAATTGTTTAAGTAATTAATATGGAAGATTGTGATTCACTTAAAAATATAAAAAAATGCAACATTAATTTATACGTACTATTAGATTCTTGATGCTTTGTGCTAAGATGCAGATATCTCTTGTTGATCTAATATTGATTAAAATGGCGTGCTTTAAGCTATCGTTAAATTTCACATTTGCCGCTGCATGAATTACTATAGTCACTCTTTCAGCTAGTGTTTGCCTATCGATAGCTGACAAACCTAAATTCTCTTCACTGGTATCACCGGAAATCGGAATTAATTTTTTAAAATTTGAAGGTTGCTCTTCTCGCAGCTTATCGTACAACTGAAATAGAAACATATATTATGTAATCTATTTATTATAATAATTATACTTATATATTATAATAATTACCACAATTCTTAAGGTATTTTTAATAATATTGCAAAAAAAGTTGTAGAATATTTTAACTATTTTACGATACCTTAACGTTTTTATATATTTTATCATATACTTTTAAAATTATTAATTTTAAAATTAGTTTTTTATTAATTAGTTTATATAATAAAATTTTTTAAGAAAACTTTTTCATTTAAATGTTACAACAATTCTAAAAAAAAAATATGGTATTGCAAAAAAGAATCTATACTTATCTATATAATTAACTTACCGGTAATTTTAATATTTTCTCAAGCCTTTCATTAATGCTTAGTCCTTTTTTTGAACGCATTAATATAAATATTTCACGAACATCTGGGCAAGATCGCAGTATCTTCTCAATGTATACTTTACCCAAAAATCCTGTTGCGCCTGTTACAAATATACTTTGACCAGCGTAAAACGAAGCAATCGACATGACTGGCTCAATTACATTCTCGTCCATCGTTATTAAAACGAAATCAACATAAATAATAATAATAACAACAATAATAATCAAAAATGTACACAAGAGCAAATATAATTTCTTTTATGTTGATACCGTTATTAACTAGTAGAATTTCTATTGGGTAGAAATGATAAACTGAGATCAGCCAACGACGAACGTTTTATTTAATTACCACCATTTTATATATGCAACTGTTTATTATGCAGATTATGTGCAATTTTGTGTTAATAAAACGGAAATTCTGTAAGCAAAGATCAAAAGAGCAAACTTTTATACTGCAATAATACAAATGCGTTTAAACCAATAACTTTGCTGATGATGTAAATAATTATTTTGTAGTTTATTCTACATGTGCAATATGTAATTCTGCAAAAAATTTTATATAATCAATTGTATTTAAACAGTTAAAAAAAAAATAAATATATCAATTTAAATTAAGTTGAATAAAATATTTATACATGTATAACTAAAAAATAAAAACAGCGACACTAATAATGAAAATGTATTTGAAAAAGTAGTAGTTATTCTAAACAATGTTTTTAGCTATTCATGTTGCTGCAATTAAGATATATAATGTTTCATATATCAAATACCAAATATACACACACACATCCAAAAGTTAAAAATTTTTTAAATTTTTTAACGCTTTTTACTTTGTATCACTTTTCTTTATTTTATATATTTATGTATTTCAACTTTTTCATTTATTTAATTTTCTAAAATATACAAAGCTTAATTTTAAGAATGTGTGTGAGAAACGTCTTTAATTTATTTCTTAAACCAACATTTTCTTCTTTTTTTTTAAAGACTAATCTATCAAAACTGTTATAAATTTTTATTTGTTTAGTTAGCTTATTTATTAGGAATTAATATATTTATTGCGCGTTTATATGTTAAGTCGATTAATATCAATGGTTTTTGAGATTTCAAAGTTTTTTTAAAAAGTTTTTCTTTGGTATTCTCTTTTCCTTAATTGCAGTTTTCCCTATATTATGTCTAACGGTATTTTATTTGAAAGTTTTTGTACACAAGATGTAATTTAGACGTTCTGTATATACGTAGAGTGATAATGACATACGTCTGGAGTTCAAGTTTCCATATGCATTAAGCTTATCCATATTTATGCACTCATATACATATATCGTATTTTTGTTTTCTTTTTCTCCACAAAATACAACAGCATCTAATAAGTTTTGTTTATTACAAAAAAAATATATTTGATTTTATTTTTTTAATAGTTACAAGACAAAATTATTTTAATATAAACATAGATGTAAATAAAATATTAACATATATCAATTTTTATACAATTTTCTAAACCTGATAATGATCTAGATTATATTTTGGTACAACCACAGTGTCATCTATTAAATTGTCTCTTGTAGGACAATCAATACACGTTCATACATCGATATAGATTCCACATATTATCCATATGAAGAGAATTCCGATCAATATTTTTACAATTCTGTCGATCCAAATCATTCTACAATCATAAAAGAGATTAAATTAATATTTGGTGCTAACAATAATACATTTGTATCAAATTATTATAATTGCAGCTCTTTCAAAATAGTTTAGCTAATTAAATCTACATCTGAAAAAATTTAGCTTTATTATATATTGCTCGAAACAAAATAAGCGGTTACTCATTTGCATAATTCTATAAATTTAATAAAATTTAATAAATTAAAAAAGCAAAGTATTATATTTAATATTAATTAGAATTAATTAAAATATTATATTATAGAAATATACATTTGTTTTTTCCTTTTCTCTACAGATAAAGATGTAGGTATCTTGAAATAGTTATTCACCAATTGTTTCAAGCAATGTAAATGTTTATAATATTTTTGCGGGAAAAGATATCTATTTCGTATGCGACTAAAAAAAATTAATGAGAAGAAGTCGAAGAAGCATAATATTTTGTACGTAAACTCTAGGACATACAATCTCTAAAATCTTACCTTCTATAATGGAATCTTGTTGCATCCAATCGATCTGTACTTTCTTTTAGAAGAAAAATTTTACTTCCAATTGCACAATTTCTACGAAAATAATATTTTATTTACCCACATAAATTATCGGTCTCGCAGTATTAGTCATATATACACAAAATTGTTCGTACTTTATAATTAAAAATCTTGTCGATTCTAAAGTTAACTGTTATTATTTCTTAAAATTAATATTTTTTTTTAAATAAAAACAAAAATAAGAGATAAATTATAGTAATTATAATAAATAAGAGATAATTATAGTAATCTTTCGCTCATTTTCTGAAGATAAGTAAATTTTGAAATAACGCATAATTTCTTACTTACTTATAATATAATACTAGTGTGTTGTAATTGTAAATGTAATTTAAATCTACCGCAAATCCAAAGTCTTGTTGATTATCGGGCGGCACTTCATTTGATAAACTTAATAATTTTTGATTTCGAAAATCCCATTTGTTAAATAAAAAGTGCGCCATGTTATTATTACCTATAAATATTTTCCTTTGTTGTTTTAGTAATCTAGAAAAATGTAAACAATATTTTATTAATATCTTGATAATAAGTGTATATGTTTCTGAGCTATTAATCTATTATATAACAACATACTTTTTTCTTATTGAGACGCAAAGAAATTACTTTAATACAAGAAAAATTTTTAAAGAAGTTTCTTTAAAAATGTCACCCTATATTTCATATTATATAGCGTAAAGTAAAATTTTTTTAAGTGTTATTGTCCTCTTAATCTTCTTTAAGTTTAGATTAACAAATACATTCTGCAATAAAATCTTACCTAGGACTTTTGCCTGCGATTTGTAATAATCCATCGATAAATATGGCCGGTATTGCGTGCAACAGTAATGCTAATATGTAATAAAAAAAATAATTCTGTGCTATAATTAATCCAGGAGCCCAGATTATATCTTTGAAAGGTTGTTCCGCGATGATTTTTTTGCCTATTTCTAGTGCCATTAAACGTGATGGAATCATGCTATGATTGGACGAGCAGTTGTAAACAAGTGGATGAATATTTTGCGTGTCGTTGTTCTTGCTAACAAAATTGAGAACAATGATAAAATAATTTACAGAAAAAGAATCTTATTATATAAATTTTTTACAATACATTTTTATCATATTAAATTTTATAATTATATTTTATATATATACATATATTTTTTTATAATATATATTAAATAATTTTATATATGACATTCTAACTGTATTCTTAAAGTAAAAAGTGATATTTAAAAGAGTGCAATTTATCGTACTTCATCACGCCACGTTTCCATCCCGCAACGATCATAGCTTTAACAACAGTGTCAGCTGGTATAAAGTTGTCAGAAGTAAACGGATTATTGTAAAATACTCGCATTATTCCTTTTCCAATACCGATTATCAACCCTACTGGACCGGCAAAGCTGTCCAACCAACCCTTTATAGGTTCTGCTAATGTTGGTGAAACTAGATAGAAAATATCAATTTAAGGAAATTTGACATAAATTCGAATATGGATTTATCTTACTGTTTAATTCAAATTGTAGGAGTTTAAGAGAAATATTGAAATATTTCTTTTATTCTAGAATGAGCTTTTTTAATTTATCATTGTTCAATATTAAAAAAAATTTGTTCTGTTCTATAAAAAAATATAAGTTATATAAACTTTAACTTTAAATGTGAATTTCATAAAAACAATCATGATTATAATTACATCGTCATGATATGATAAATTACATTAAAATATTCTCTTATATAATGATATATACATTTATTTAGCAATAACAACGTACTTATAGACGGTCTGCAAATCACGCATGGCAGTGATTTGGAGTAATCAGTTATCACCTGTTCGGCAAGTCTCTTGGTAAATACGTATGAATTCGGCATTGTACCTAAGTATCTGTAAATAATCTCGAAAATGCATCAGAACTATATTCCAAATAGAAATGTACAAGAATGACATTATTAAAAAATATTAACGTAAAAACCGTAATATTAACTTAAATATAATATCATTACAATATTTAATGTTAACGTAAAAAATTTTCAAATCAATATCAATTTGAAAAAGTGTTACAGAATTCTCTCAAAGACACTTGCGATACATTGGCTATAAATATGTAAATCATAAAGAATTTAAATTTTATCACAAAAAATATATATAATTTTTATACTAGAAATACATATTTATATTATTTTTATAACTTGTTTCACAACATATATGAAATGAAGAAATCAATGCAGGAGTTTAACACTTACTTTGACTTAAATACTTCCAAGACATAATCATCCACGGTTTCAGCAGTTTGAATCGTTTTCTTCCAATCGATTTCCTCCATTGGATATATAATTTCATCGACGACGGGTTTATCGACTTGTGTATAAGTCGAGCTGACATGCACCAGAGCCTTAAAAGAATGAAATTAAATTAGTGCAATAGTGTTTGCCAACAATTATTTTTAATCGTAATTAAAATTATCGCGCAGAGAATTTTCAGACAAAGAACACATCATTTTAATGCACTTTCGCGATTACCTACCACCAAATTTTTTAAACTTTCGCCCAAAACGCAGATGTCTCTTGTCGATCGAATATTTAGGAGCACAGCTTTCTTCAGTGCATTATCGAACCTCACGTTCGCCGCTACGTGAAATATTATAGATACTTTTTCGATCAACGTGTTTCTGTCAGCAGATGACAAACCCAATCCCTCTACTTCGATATCACCTTTCAACGGAATCAGTTTTTCGAAACAATGGGGTTGTTCGCTTCGTAGTCTATCAAACAACTGCAGGATACAATATGCATAAAATGACATAATTTTTTTGGGATATAATTTTGACATAATGTATGTGTATATATGTGCATTTTTATGCACACCAAAATAAATAAAGAAAATAAATAAATAAATATACAAAGTGGCCCACTTAATGATAGGATGAAGTTAATAATGTTTTATGTAAAAGTTTCTGTTTTCGTAGAATTAAAAAATATAAATTTTTTTTTAAGAATTCTATTTGAAGCATCATAATTTTATCATTTATTATTATAAAGCTCTTCTCTGGTCATATAAAAAATATATTTAAAATATGCTATGAGTAGAAATCAAATTGTTCTAAAGTTTCTTAATTTATTACATGGATTACCTTGTATATAATATTAATTATTTAATATTTCTCTCATATATTACTTGCCGGGCTAGTCAGCATCTGCTGGAATCTCTGTTCGATGCACTTATTGGTCTTTGGGCGCATTAATAAGAATATTTCTTTTGTATCGGGGCACGATCTCAGCAACTTTTCTATCAATATTTTTCCCAAATATCCTGTTGCGCCTGTAATGAATATACTTTTTCCAGAATAAAATGCTGGTATCGACGAAGTCGATTCAATCATTTCTTTGCTCATCTCTCTAACAATATAGTTAAAGACACTGAAAATAAAATAGTGAGCGCTTTCAGTCAAATAGATTATAAGAAACGTATAAATTCTCTGTTGTTATCATACAATCGTATCCGAATAAAATCACAAACGAGTCTGGTGAGAACTCGACGAGGACAGTATTCCTTATATTTGTAACATTCATCTACATTGCTCATCAATTTATAAGCGATATTAATATGTGAATCGGCGTTTAATTAATTAACGATTATTTTTAATCGTTTAATTTAAATATCAATCATTATTTTGTCGCACGTTATAATCTTCCAGAAATACTTTTTTATAGCCCTCACAATATCATATTACATGTGTTACAAATATCAAATTTAAAATGCGAAATCGAAATTCACTTCTATTTTTGCACATTTTAATGAGATACAAATATAAATACACATATTTTGTGTATTCCTTAATCCCATATCCCATTTCAAAGTAAAATTAAGCGTGTAATTTCCCAGATAAGTGTGAAAGAAGATTATATCAAAAAATATAAACTTATTTTAATGAACTATTGTTTTTGATAATAATTTTTTAGCATTTAATTTCTTTTATATATTATCACACATTATCACACGTATATACATACGAGATAAAAAAGTATTCCTATGCAAATCATTTATCAAAAATGTGTGTAAATGTAATGATGTAATGATGAATTGCGTTGTATACGTATATATTATTTTTACCATTTGATGATAATTTTTGATGCCTGAATGATGATTTTAGTATTTTGTTTTGATCTATTAATATGTATGTGTACGTGTATGCATATGAAATGCGATATCTGCAATGCGATATATGTAATGACATTTCTGCTTAACCTTGCTGCTGAAATTATAATGAACTTCATCGACGAGAAATTAATTTAAAATTTATAGAATGACTTGCGTCATTTCTTAATACGCGACAATTTTTTCGCTTTTCTTAATGCGGTGTTTTTCCATTATATGCCCTACATTTAGCATTATTGTACATTCCATTTTTAATGATGAAATCTTTTCGTGACGATATCTTTCTTGATACTCGATAATTGAACGCAATAAGGAGCAGAACGCTTGTATAATGCGGATGTAGACTACTAACATGGAACCTGAAGAAATTGTGTATAAACAAGGTTTCGACCAAGGTTCCATTGGTTCTAGCCTGAGTCCTTTGAATCCCGACAAAGATACTTCCGATATAAAGTATGAAGCCAAATTATATGATGATTGTCTGCGCTAAAAAAGCGACAACTATTGTTGATTATAAATCCATATAAATTTTATCATGTTGGAAAAGACTTGGATCCACCTGCATTAACATAAGAAATTTTTATTCCTTTTCTTGATTAAAATTTTTTTATTTATTTCAGATATTCTACTCAGAGTGAAACTGAAATCGTGAATCGAAACTCTATCCAGAGCGAAAGCAGCTTTACAGGTAAGAAAGTGAACTGAAAAACGCTCTATATTATTTTTGCAAAAACAAAGATCTTTCATATTCTATAGCAGATTCTGAAATTTATGATGATTCTGAGGAACGTAAGGAATATGAGGAATACGAGGAAGATGAAAGCCTTATTATACGAGAGAAATTACCGAAAAAAGAGAGAAAACCGTCGGCTTTCTCGTTACTAGTATGTTATATATTTGTTGCGTTTATTTACTAGAAAGCTAGATTTAATCGAGATCAATTATATGACTTTTTTTTAATACAAAAGGACGATTTATTATTTTAACATTTCTGTTAATGAAACAGATATTCTTTGATTAGTGAAACGCTTGACAGGTTAAATTTTTTAATGCGTTTAAAAAAAGCGATATTTGCATCGTAAACGAATTTCTTAAAATTTCTTTATTTAATTAATACTTATAACTTGACATTGCTTGACCATTCGATTTTAAATTTAAGCAATTACAAAAGCATAATTAACTGATAAATTATACAATGATATTTATAAATGCTTTAATGTAATGCATTTGTAAAATACTGCCATATTATAAAATATATTTTTTTTATATAAAGTATTTAATATAAAGAATTCTTTTGCGTGTGTATGTATGTGTGTTATATGTCGAATAAAAATAAAAATTATAATAAGCAAAGCTGTTTAAAAATGTATCAAAATATATAATAATTTATAGATATAAAAAATATTATACTTTACATATTGCTTCTGAATAAATTTTTGTTTCAGCTACGCGAATGGGATTGGATACAGGTAATTTTGTTATATAATCAAGCATTATATAATTCAACTATCACAACGCGTTTTCTTTATTCCTAATGCTGTATTAATTATTGTTTATAGTTTTGAGTAGCATAGAAATATCGAATAAAATCATAAAGATATTGTAAAATATTGCAAGTAAACTGTCATGTTTTTGCAGGTATCGATTATTGCACATTTTACGTAACAATTTTATTAGAGTAAAAGATATGTTACATCGTACGATATCGATTTAGCCAAAGTTAGTGGAAGCTCTAATAATGACGAGAAAAGCACGCTTAGTGAAGGAAAAAGCACGCGCGGCAAGCATGACTGCTAAAGCCGAGAGAGATAGGTAAAAATCGATAAGTAATAATAATTATTACTTTGCATAGATTCGCGACATTATCTAAATCGATCAATTTTTCAATAAATTCTTAGACTATTATCTAAGATTGATTAATCAATAATACCAGCAATTTGTTGTTAATTAAAAAAAAAAAATTGCCTATATTAAAGGCTTCGAGTTTTTAGGGTTTAGAATTATTTTTTATTAGTATATTAACGTAAAATTTTTTAAAAAGAATGCAGCTAATTAAAAACTTGTACGAGGAGATTCGTTTGGAGAAGTATAGAATAGAAAAGCAAGCGTGGCTCTATGAACAGGAGGCAGAGATCCGTAAGGTTCAATTGAATAAGACGTACGACACGCTTTGTGATTATAAAGACGCATTTGCGGAATACATAGCGGCCGTCGAAGAAGAGGAAGATGTAAATAGCTTGTTTTTTTTTTTTGCTATTATATATTTAATAAGAAATGATTATAAACAAATGGCCGATTCTTAATTAATTGAAAAGATACGAGTATATGCGTATACGTATGTATGAGTATGTGTGTTTTTCACACACTTATACGATATTAATTCCGATACTAATCCGTAACAAATATTAAGTTTTAAATATATTAATAAGTTTTAAATATATTAAATATATTAAATATATTATAACGATATATTATAACGGTTTGGCAAAAAAAAAAAAAAAAAAAAAAAAAAAAAAAAAAAAAAAAAAAAAAAACGAAGAAGAAAGATTCATTTTTCGCAGTTTTTTTTTTTACATTAGCAATCCCTCAATTCTATTCTCCAAATTGCTACAATACTTACAATATTGAGAAATTTGCGATTTTAATTATGAAAAAAAATTATTTTTTAATTATTGAATTGTGTAATATAAAGTTAAATTTGAATTATGTGATATATAAATAGACTTTTGTATACACGGCGTGGTAGAGTATCATTATAACGAAGTAATTTTTTATAGTGGTTTAGATATATCACGTGTGACGGATTGCCAGATCCCGGGAGTTTACCCGAGATGAATACCTATATGTTTTTGTGGTCCATGGAAGATGAGAAAGTTAACATGAGCAATTTTATTGCGAAATACAATATTATCATCTACGTACGTGAATCTTCATACAGTTGAGCCAAATCAGTAATGTAATTAAATATTAATATTACTGTTTAATTTGTCAAAGTGTACAAATAAACATTTCGGCTCCCTATTATTAATATGTGGATGTAACATTCCTTATATGAGAGTAAAATCTTTTTTTACAGCTATTAGAGAGACTCGACGACATAATACAGTTCTCTGTGACAAGACCGTCCGATTACATAGCCGAATGCAAGACGGTAAGTAATCAATCGTCTTCTCGCATACGTGATTTTTTTATTTTAGATAAGGTGATTGTTCAAAATTCATTCTGCATTTAACGCAGGTTAGGCAACTATTTCGAGACAAGCTTCAAGAATGGACGGACGCGGCATGTTATTCTCTTCTGCGTGAGATAGAGAGGAATATGATTCGCGAGGGTATAAAAATAGCGACATATACCTGCGTCTCCGATCAACTTATCTACTGCGTTTGGGCTTTGATAAAATTGCCTATCGGACTTAAACAGGTCACCGATAAGGATCGGCATGTGTCGAGACGATATGTCGCAAATATTTATTTATTTATTTATTTATTTATTTATTTATTTCCGTCACATGTGTAGACGTATATTAGTTTAGTTCTAAAAATGATTGCTTGTGCTTTTCGGCAGAAAACCGATCGAAGTGCATTTCAAGGAATTGGAATTGACCATTAAAATGCCTGTCAATATCGATTGCTATTGTATGGCGATTCGGGCATTGTGGCTAAATCACGATTATTACTCCGGTTACGCGTACTCAAACGTTATGCCGAGATTGCCAGACGAATATGAAAACATGTACACTATAGGTATATACAGACTGTAAATATTGTCGACTATACAATATATATTTACTATATTTATCTATTTATTATATAAATACATAGAGACACTTGTATCTCTGTGACTTGGATTCTCTTCTTACGCATGCATATTTTAGATTTAATTACTTATTGCCAAAACGAGTATAACATGAAAGTGAAAATACACGAGGATCAAACCGAGGACCGTAACTTGCGACTTGAAGAAAAAAAAGCTAAACTCGAGAAGATAGAGAACCCGATAATCCAGGTGCCGAGACCCGAGAAGAGAGAAAACGAAATGAATGCGAAGCATCCGGAAGCGGAACCGGAACCGGAAGAAGAAAAGTTACCGGATCTACCTACAGCGGACGAGATTATTTTACAAAGAGAGGGTATACGAGTCTCGAATTCTCAATCTATGATTAACACGCACATATTTTGACACCACAAAATCTTTTTAATTTTATTACACAATTTTTTTCTTATTTTAGAAGCAACGTGTTTAGCTATATATATAAAGCGACTCATAAAGATCAATTTCTTTCAGTTTGTTCTCTTCTTTATGTAATACCATGAGAGTCTTATTATACATTCCGCGAAAAGTATGAAAGCCGTTACTGTAATAACGCAAAGAGCAGAAATATATCATTGTTTCTCTCCTTTACAGACCAAGAGCTAAAAGAGATTAGAAAATTACTCTTTACGCGATGCGAGAAGACGGAGATAAATTTGCGAAAATACAGAATACTAGGCGGTGTATTACACATCGATTTAGTTTATCAGCCGCCTCAACCCAAGGATATGAGCAAAGATGAGATGATTCTTACCATCTGTATATATAACTAAAGATTATTCTAATTAATTTTAGAGAGTTATTATATATCTTTCCACATTTAAATCTTTCTTACTTTCTTTGCAGTACAAATTCCCAAGAAATTGAAATACGTACCATTCTATAAACCGTACAAGGCACCACCACCGGCACCCGATTCTGAAAGAACACCGGAAGTGATCGAAGCAGAGATGAAAGCTTTGGAGGCTGCGATGGAGGCACTGGTTCTAGTAACTTTAAAGTACGTTCTATATAATACAAATTTGTAAGAAATTTATCTCTTTTAAGAAAGTATCTCTTTCATAAGCCGATAGATTTCTCATAATTTTATTACAAGTAAGAATTTAAAAGTATAATACAATAAATAAAATTTTGGTATAGATAAATCATTAAAAAAAAATTCTTTGAAGTTTACAATAATGGCTAGATACAATAAAAAGTTTTTAATTATGGACAAAGATCGCTTCTTTGAAAAGAAAATTTTACAAATTGAATAAAATTTTCTTGAGAGAATCAAGATCAAAGTTTTCGCATCCAATGTGTATTTTAACTTTGCAGACTTCCCAGTTCTATTATTTGGTTTGAACCGCCATTGGTGGCACACTGGATACCTGAGAAAAACTTATGGTCCACGAAGGACGTGCACGATATCAAGTACAATGAGGAGAAGCAGACTATTACATTTAGAACCGGCAGACTGGGCATTCATGGTCTCGCTGCTTTCAAGTTTGTCAACATCCCCTTTCAAAGTTGGGAGCTGAAGCCTGAAACGGGCAGAAACGCGCGCGGCGGAGTTGTACTCAATATATCCGGCGCCATCATCCAAGCAGAATTTATCGTCAGGGTATTTTTTTAATTTTGTGAATCACATCTAATTTGATGAAATAAAATTTTCGTGAGAAAATAATTTTAGATACAAATTCTAAAAAAAAAAAAAAAAAGAAAAAATATACGGAATAATCGATATGAACGGCACTAGAAAGGTGTTAACGTCTTCTAATATAAAAACATGAAATGCGAATTATATTGCGATAAATTTGATAATGTCATTCAGTTTTCGTAGGAGGATTTGGTCTGTCTAAATTCGTTGGCTGGCGGTATGTCAACGGCGCTCAAAGAAATGATTGGAAAATATATGAAACTGTATCTCTTGATTGAGGTAATTTTTCTGTCTCTGTCTCTGTCTCTATCTTTCTCTCTACTTGATTCTTTTTATTAATGCAAAACATTCTTTTCTCGTAGAAGATGCGTAATGCCGGATGCGATATGTTTCCAGAGCGAGATGCCTTCAGTTATGTGAAGACTCTTTCGTTAAAGAATCCAGTAATAGAGAAGCACTTACGAGAATGTATCTCTTTGCTTTGCACGACATACACATTTTCTTGGTCACGCTGGAACGCTACTCGAAGTTCCAGGGAAATTGTTATACTATTCAAAGAACTCCACGGATGTGTCGCGAAAGAGGTAGCTCATTTTGTTTATCGAAAAGGTTCATCGTTACAACTATTGTTATCGCTCGAGCAGCAGAATACATAATGAAAACAGAAAGATAAAAATATTTTCTAGATTCTATCATATACACACACATAGACAGAATATCTTTTCTTTCCTTTCCTACAGCGAACAAACTTGACTCTTTTGGTGACTCCCTCGCGAACAATGGCAGTATCCTGTATCGAAGTGAGCCCAGAATTTTCCGATGTACCTCTGGATGGTAAAAATGCAAAGGTAAACTTTTTATTTAAAAAATATGAGAACACACACATACGTCTTATACCAATCATCTGATCTTTAATTATTTTAAAGATAAATCGTGCCATTAAAAATATGATATTATATTCTTATTTAAAAAGTATATTCTTATAAATATTATAATCTTGTAAAAATTGAATTATGTATCTTACTATGCATCTAAATTTTACGAAAGATTAATATCTGTACTAATACAATATTTTTCTCTGACGTATATCGGATCTATCGAAGAAAAGGCATTAAAAAAAAAAAAAAAAAAAAAAAAGATAAGATACAACTGGCTGAAAGAAGTTTTTTTTCTGACAGTTTTATGCTGATCTGTATAACTTAGCGCTACAGAATGCTGGGATCAAAAGTCGACTTTTGATGAGGAATGTCTCTTTCAAACTTGCCAATACTGTCATGGAACTTTTGGGTTCCACTAATGTAATCACCATGTCATCTTAACAAGTGTTTTCGAGAAAAAAAAATTAATAAATGTAATATATTCTTTAACAGTAAATACTTTGTTAAATTCTATTTCTTCATATTTATATGCGTTGTTCTACATA
>JBCEZX010000075.1:5611005-5631442 GCA_039654345.1 Cataglyphis cursor
AATATATTTATATGTTTATAACATATAATTTTTATATATTTATAAAATACACACACACACACACACACACACACACACACACACACACACACACATATATATATATATAACTTAATTTATATAATATTTTGTATAAATTTATATAACATTAATATAATATTTATATAATATTTATATAAAATTATTAATATGTTTTAGCATTAATATCGATAAAGCATTTTTTAAATAATCTTTCTATATATATGATACAAAGTTCACGAGAAGCACGAAATGTCTGAATTCTCGATGTAAATGTTGGTATTGCTCCTGGGAAATGAATATGTGCACAGCGCGTAGAATCATCACGCGCGCGTGATAATTCTACGCGTCTCCCACGTATTATTGCGCGTGCAAATTATAACTTGTCTCTCTCGGTAATATTGATACCGCAGATTGGAGTTATGCTGCTAAATGGTCCACCGGTACCGCCGGATTAGTGAATTAAAACTCATTCATTCGCACTCCCTCTCGAATAAAAACTGGCAGAAACTCAATTAACTTTACTTTCTGAATTATCGATAAAATTATTTTATTTGACAAGCGAACGCATATTCAAAAATGACCTCTCTGTAAGTTTATAAAAAAAAGATCTTTTTCTTATATAATTTAATCTGTGTAATATATTTTAATTTAAATTCGTGACTTATCTTGCCTTCAAACAATAAGTTTTAAGGATAGTTTTCTATTACATAATATATAAAAATTTTAAAATAAAAAAAAATATTGTGATAAAATATTTCTTGTTTAATAACAAAATGTTTCATAATTGATGGTAATCGAGAAAAAAAAATAAGTTTCTTGATGAAAAAATATGTAAAAATTGTAGAATAAATTTTTTTTATAAATTTTATTTTAAAATTATTACTTTTCCAATTGTATCGCCAGTTATGAGATATCCATATATAAAAAATTATCATTGTAAGTACATTTATAAACAAACTTTATTTCAAGACAAAATAATTGTTTCAATAAATTCAAGAAGCGTATTCTCATCGAATCTCTGTCTCTCTCCTTTTCGTTGTGATTTCTCCGAAATAATCAATCAATTCGCGTGTTCATCCGTTAGACGGTAATTCCCGCGACGGGCGGATGATAATTACTCGGGATAAGAATCTACGGATCCTATTCCGGGACAAATGTAAGGCAACAGAGACGTGCGACGCGCAACACGTCAGATTCTGCGTATCCTGTCACGTGAATCTCCCTTAAGCCGCGTGTAATAATTGAACCGCGCAAATTGCAAGAGCGGCAACAAGAAGGAGGGGGATTTGCCTCTCGGCAAATTACCTGGCAAAGCGGCAGAAACATTTCCCCTATGGAGTCGTCCCTTGAGAATCGATCGTAGTCGAAGACATGCAGATGTAGTACTCTACTTTGCAGCTTCTGTATGGGGAAACCTGTCGAGACATAAATGCGTAGACTTTATTAAATTACCATATAATCCTATTTACCGAACCTAATTTAATTTTACGCGCGTTCTTACAATTTTAGTAATTTGTTTTTTGCATCAGTATGATAATGAAAATATAATTGACATTTTATTTTTTATTTATTTCAAATATATTTCAACCTAACTCTATTATGTAAAGAAAATGAAATATACTGAGATTTATGTATAAATATACGGCTTCTATTTTGTTATTAAATGTGTTTTTAAATTGAATTTTCGCAAATCGCTGCAATTCCCTTAGACAATGTCCTTTGACTTTTTGATCGCGTTTCATAAAAATCATTTTCGAAAAAAAAAGTGAATTTAAATAAAAAGTATTGTCAAAACACATGCGCTCACCTTCGAAATAAAAGGTCTCGTTCCATCTCGGGTTCAACGTGCGTCTTTTGATTTTTGTCTCGAGACGGTGTTTCTTGTCCGGTAGTAACGTCACGCGGACATACGGATCGGAAGTACCTGACAAGTCCTTCGCCGGTAGATCTTTACCCTGAAGCACAATCGCGTATATAGAGATAAATAAGAATTTTAATGAACGAGAAGCTTTCGACGATGTCCTTCCGAAGCTTTCGCGAGACATGCAGATTTGGTGTACCTTTAAAGTAAACAAAGTCCTCTTTATACGAAGAGCGAGGTTCGATGTAAATCTCTGCATAATCTTTACGCATAATGCTCTTGCATAATCTTACAAACAAGACCGGATTTCTCATTGGTACAATGCTAAGCACCTGCGAAATGGAAAATTTCCAAGTAAGAAAGGAAGAGACGATATATTTTCTTTAAAGAAGAATCGGATATCACTCGCAAATGCCACTTTAAGTGACATCATTCGTAATCACAAAATTTCACGAAATAAATAAACATTTTATTTCATTATATACAGTATATGTGTGTGTAATAAAAATAATGATAAAACAAATATTATATATGCACAGTGTATAAATTATACACTGGAATAAACAAAAAAGATTTAATCATCATGAGAAGGCAATTTACTCGTAATTGTTTTCCAGATAATCTACATATACATATACCTCGCATAAAGATAAAAAATGCCAGTCATTTTTGCTGCCAATTAAAATGTCAATTTAAAAATAATTTTTACTTAATTTAAATGTCAAATGAGATATCAATGATGTTCAAGTCATAAACATTGAAAGAGAAAATCTTTTCACAAATTAAATTTTGTAAAATGAAAAAGTCGATAAAACTATATTCTTCAATTATCTTCAGAATGATTGAATTCAATTTATTAGAATTTTTAGTTGCAGTTAAATACATAGACAAATAAAGAGAAAAAGGAAACTTGCAGAATCATGATCTCCCGCGATATGTTTGCTGAAGAAAAATCGACTTAAATTAGAGTCAGAGAATCTGCTACGAAAAGAATATTCAATGACTTCGCGAAACTAAATGCGCGGGCAATTGATCGAATTCTATCGTATGTCTTTGTCTCCATCACGCGAACGTCTTACAAAGTTATCGGTGGTCCTTCAAGTCTATAGGTAAGAGAATTCAGTAATTGTGTGACGCGCAACAGCCTTTGTACCTGTGTGCGATATAACTATAGCGTTGTCCTCAACAGATTGTAAGCGGTTCTCTTGTGTGCACGACACAGTCGATGCTGTGTCAATGGAAAGTACAGGGCCGTAGGGCAATCAATAAGAACGGCTCGTAACGGCCTTGATAGTCGCCCATGTGTTTTTCGCGAAATTATAAAGGAGCTTCGCCCGAAAGGTGCTGCTCTTCACAACTTTCCGTAAAAGTCACTTGTCTGGCCGTTCGAAAGTCGGTCGACCGTGACCTTGGAGGTATCTTCGCGCCGCGAGATGAACGATCATTTTTCATTCGCCTGTCAGAGGCCGTCTCCCCCAACTTCGTAATGTCATTATGACGAGTCAAACTCACCGAGATGAACGACGCTGCGCATTTAAAATACGAAGACTGGGTACAAAGATTTTAAAAAATTCTCTTTTTTTTTTTATATTTCAAGCATTGAATAAAGATGAACGATGACTCTTGCAAATTAATCTTTACAAATCAATTTTGAATAAACATTAATTAAACGAGAATCTTAATAATAATATATAATTGTCAAATTATTTAATGTTAAAAATTAAAAAAGTATAGGAATAAAATTTCCTTGGTCAAATTTTTGTTTAATAGAAAAAGTCGCCTATTGAGAAAAAAATTGGCAAAAAAATTTGCAAATGAAATTTAGTTGTAATTTACAGATAATTCTATATATTATAGAATTATCTGTAAATTACAACTAAATTTCATTTGCAAATTTTTTTGCCAATTTTTTTGTCAATAGGCGACTTTTTCTATTAAACAAAAATTTGACCAAGGAAATTTTATTCCTATACTTTTTTAATTTTTAACATTAAATAATTTGACAATTATATATTATTATTAAGATTCTCGTTTAATTAATGTTTATTCAAAATTGATTTGTAAAGATTAATTAATGTATTTCTATGTACGTGTATATGCGTTACATATGCATTTTTGTAAAGAAAGCTTCTACTCTCAAGCTTGTATAATGATATTGGATATAAATCGAATAAATGCGATGTGAATACGTGGTTGAATTTTCCTTGATGCCAACAAATTTTCACACGAAAGAAACACAGGAAATTGCAAAAATGGAAATTTTTCGGGATGAAAGCATGGAAGATTCTACTTTCATCAAGATATATTGCTATTTATAATTCACTTCTGTTACGAGGAAAATACAACAAAATTTAAAGTTAACCGAATTATACGAACAGAAAAAAAAGGCCTCGAGAGAAAATCGCATTACATACGTCAATATTCAAGTATATCGACGAAAAGGAAGCAATCGCATTTCTTTTTTTATTTTCATGCACATAGTGTCAGAAATATAAAATACAACTCGCAACACGCATCACATTCGCCAAAGTTTTCTATTAAATAATTCAACAACAGAGCGATTAAATTCGCCAAGGAAAAGAGGTCGGATGCAAATTGAGCGAAAAATAACGCTTTTTTCACTAGCATGTGTTTCTTTAATAAACTATGCGATAATACTTAGCGATTTCATTATAATTTTTCGCTAAAAAAAAAAAAAAAGAAAGTAGCACACTGCATATAGTTATATCCTCTCTTCTATAGCATTATAAAATTAATATATTAAAATATATTAAACTTTTAAATAATAATAATAATACAATTCTTCTACGCATATATCTTTACTGATACGAGAAATTACAAGTTAAAACTTGAACCGGAAGACTATTGTAGAAAATGCAAAATTTTGCCACGTACGATGTAAAGTATAATCGCGCAAATATTGTAGAGACGATGCTACACTACGTGCCCGACTGTTGACGTGAGATCTCTTGGCACGATAATGCTTGTCATGCAAAGAGAACGGTGGCCGAGTGTGTTACACTTAACGTCGGATTAAATCGTGCGGGACGAAAAATCCAGCGTTCCGTAATTTATGCGTCTGTTTACAACGAGAAGCCCCCACCGCGTTGAACGTGTGCTATTTTTCTTGCGCACATTTCAGTAGCACATTTCAGTCTCAAAAGTCCTTGCTCTATGTAACAGAAAAGTAATGTACGGCGTTCCAGTTTTGCTGGATATTCCGTACACACGTCCACATTTCACAATGGTGCACAATGGTGTCTCGTCGGCGATTTATGGATTGTCCAAAAATCGAATCTAATACGCGTCCATACATATGCAGGTATAAACGAAGAAAATAATAATTCTACATTAACAAAAAAATTAAAAATATAGAATGAAGTTATTTTATGTTTTTGTTTTTTTTCGTGAGAAAATTTTTACTTTAAAATTTAACAAACTAATAACATGTTTGCGTTCTTTTAAGTTTGAATGACCTCTGCTGGTCTGGCGTCATATTTTTATGCTGACTGATATATAAGTATAAAGCTAGAACAATTCGATAAAAACAACTTAAGATAATTGAGATTACACTGAAAACTTGTATATATAAAGTACATATGTAACTTCATTTTTTTTAAATAGTTGTGTGTGTGTGTGTATATCCATTCGTATATACATTTATAAAATCACTTAAAATAAATTCTATAATTATAATAGATCGTTAGAAGTCATCCAAGCTCAGAAAAGCGTAATGTGTTATCAATTTTCCAATTTTCAAAGTTTATTTTGTGGAAAACAAAGCTTTGTACAAAAAAAAATTTACTCAACATTTTTGACTTATTTTTTCATGTAGAATCATTAGTTTCCCGATTGTAGCATTAATTACAAAACACGCTGTTAATATGATAAACGCCTTCAATCTTAATTTAATGTATTTTGATTATGTATCTTCATACTTTATGTACCAATACAATCGATATCCTCTGCATAATATTATCCTCTCTTCCTCTCTGCGTTTCACTATTATTATTATTATTAGCTTTATACTTGCGCGATCGTAGTAATATTCCGATCGTATGCAACCGACGCGTGCAAACAGGCTCAATAGCAAAATAAACGGCTGATGAGTAAGTTTCGGAGAGGCAAGTTCTAGCGCATCGAGTTGTATACAACGGAAACTTCGATATACCAACCTGTATGATGCGCAGAATAAGCGTGCTGTTCTGGAAGTCATACTCGAGACTGAAGTGGATCTGGCCGACGTTCTCGCTCGGCTCCGAATTATCGATGTACATGTCGACCAGGGAAATAGACCTGCTTTGTAGAAACGCTTTCTGCAACATACACACAGTGCGATCGTTACAATTGCCTCTTCCGTTTTAAAGAAGACGGAGCCCGTCTCGGCATCCCTCCGTTTCGCTTCCAGATGCAATACTTAGATTAAAGTTTGAAATAAAATGCGATCTCCTCTTAAAGTCGAATTATATTGCAAAAGAAAAAAGCTGTCTAAAAGAATTAAACATTTTATGTTCGTGTGTCTCTATTATGAGATATGAGAATGTATTGCATCCACGTGATTTTACAATTAATGTCATTTTTAAAACGTCTTTACGTCACGTTATATTATAATCCCTCGATTAGAGAAAAGAGGATGTGATGAGGATCTTTTGATTCGTCAATATTTCCCGCTAATGATCCATTCATTTTCAACTAAAGCCTTCTCTATCATCTGCAAAAATTGAAGAATTCACAAATAAATTAAATTTGTTTAAATTATAACTTTTGGAGGAGGCGCGTATCAATTTCATCATTTCATCCCCCTTTCCCTATAATCAACTGCGAAAAATCTAGAGCTTTTTACCGAGGGGTGTTCTCCCTTGACGTTCTGCAACTGCTTGTTTTGCGGTCCGGCGGTTGGTGTACGGGGTTCCGCGCTTCCGGCATTGCTGGCGCCGCTACCTGGCGCCGCCGTTCCACCCGCGGCTCCGCCGCCGCTCGTCGGTCCACCGCTACCACCTGCCGGGGATTTGCTGGCGGGACTACCGGTCGTCCTGAAAAATACACGTGAAATTTGTCGCCATTATTCGCACGTATATATTTTCTTACATCCATGACGAGAATTATAATCATCTCTAGCTGCTTGATCGTTCTTGTCATCCTTTGACAGAAGCAGGGAGAGATCGCTAAAACAAAATTGGAATTTTATTTGTTTCGTTACTTCATTCACAGTTAAACATCAAAAAAATCTAAAAAAAAGAAATAATCGTTCTCTGCAATCCTTCGGTCCTTAGAGATGCTTTATCGCAATTTGAGAAAATCAAAAGTAAAATAATTATAAAAAAAACTACGAAGATTTTATTAATATTCGTAAAATATATAATTAGAGAATTTGATGACCAAAAATTTTTAATTTTGAATGTAAGACACATATTTCTTCATTTTATCATGTTTATAATTACTAAAAAAAGCAAGACTCATGATAATCTTACGCAATAGTATAATTCCTACGTAAAATTCCTTTCACAAGGGAACGGTAGAGGTAGTTTTACAAAACTCTCTCTAAAAACAAATATTTTTAAATCTCAAGATTTCTACTACACTGCACTAATTTTATTAAAATCCTCAAAAATATAATATAAATATTTCAATCGATAAATCTTTGTAAAACGCAACAAGCGATTATCAGTCGAATATTCGATTCCATTTCATACATTTCTAATGACATTTATAATCTGCTTATTCGTCCCCGACAATCTCTCGCTGCATTTCAGTTTTCGAAATGCTAAATCGACGCGAAAACGTTCTGTCCAACGAGACAAACATTGCCATCGTTGTCGAGTGACAACACTATAACAGAGATACTTGATTGACGTGGAATTTGCGTTGTGTACCTCTCGCACGTTCCCGTTCATGCACAAGCTTATCAACAACCTAGCGTATAAACCTAGCGTTACAACGTTTCGGTGACATTACGTTATAGGGGCACAATAGGCGACAGCTCTATAACAATAAGATCTAGATAAATCTTATCGCACTCAATTTACTCTCTGTCGCATCTACTGCGAACTACCATGTACATTGCTAATCGCAAGCCGATACATGTCATGTCGCCGGCTTATATTAATAATTGCTGTTTACTACTCAATCGCGGAGCATTCATAATTGTAGAAGCCGTGGAGAGAAAGAAAAATAAATACACGGCACGTATATACGTGGAAAAAAATCGATACGTATGCAAGTTGAAATTGCTTGATACGGAAACGCTAAAATGCTCTCGTCTCTCGTTCTGTTGGATAGAAAAAATATCAAGTTTTATAAAAAACAAAAATGTTCATTTCCTGACATCCTGATTTCCTCTAAGAGAGAGAATTGTTAATATTTTAAAATGTTTTTAATGAATTGTACACACACACACACACACACACAGGATATTCTAGAATTATTTTATTGGTTAATTTCTTAGTCAATTTACAGACGATTTTTCCTTAGCGAAAGAGCCAAAGCATCAATAATTTGCGAGTAATAAAAGATTGAAAAATGAGGGCTGTTGACAAATTAAATTTTATAAAGTCAAAGTATTAATAAAATTATTTTCTCCGGTTAATTTCAAAATTTACTTTAATAAAGTTTTAATTAGAGAAGACTCTCAATTAACAAACATATATACGATGGAAAAAATTGGAAATTTGCGTAAAATCTTGCTAAGGAAGAGTCGAATACAAATCAGCCAGAAAGTTTTGGAATATTCCATTCCATTTCTATAAATGTATATCAAAAATTAATCTTATTGCACTTATGCAAATTAATGTGTATCATTTATTGAATTCTAAAATAAATTCTAAAATAAAATAAGTAAATTGTTTTCTTGGAAACAATAAATAACGAATAAATAATATCTTCGCTAATATAAATAATTACGAATTAATATAGCACTAATTAAATTTTTTTACATCCGTTGCATTTGCTTGGTTAGTCCATCTCGAATTTATATATTTGAATAATCCGCAAATTTATTACATCATTCGATATGTTTAAATGTGTTCGACATCAATGTTATTTATATTAAGATATCGTAAAGAATACGATCACGCGCGTTCTTATATCACAAAGTCGCTAAAAGCACGAAATCTTACATTTCGCACGTAAGCGCACTACGTACACATAAAAGAAAAAAGGTATACGTCCGCATAAATTTCTTTTTATTTTTTTTATTATCCGATTAAAGAGAAGTCTCACAGCGAGTATTTACTGGATTCGCGGCGAAGTGTCCCCTTATTTACTGCAAATTTCTATTCATAACTCATAAATAAGAATGAGAAGGAAATCCGCGCGGAGTGCTCCGTTATCGATGATATAGAAAGATGCATCACGAGACACCTGCAACGCCGGTCTGCATTTATGACCGTCGCGGATTTTTACGATTAAAATGACGTCAAGATACGACATTAATTTTATGCAATTTTTAGTTAGATTATATAATAATAAGTTTTATTTTGTGTCTAACTAAAAATTATTAATTATAATAATATCTCATATTTAATGTCATGAGAAGAAAAGATGGTTTTGTTTTGTATCTAAAAATTATTATAGTTGCTAATTATAAAAATATCATATTTTATGTCATGAAAATAATTTTAGTTTGTATCTAAAAATTATTATAATTATTATTTATAATAATACCTTGTTTAACGTCAAGAAAAACAGAAAGTGATTTATTTTGTATCCAAAAAAATTATTAATTATAATAATATGTTTAATATCATTTTTTTAATCGGTAAACAAATTTATTAATCTATTATAAATTAAAATTATTTAAAAAAAAATAAAGTAAAAATCTACAAATTTTATAGTTTGAAGATAAATTGGATAATAATAACAATAAATAGGCCTCAAGATCCTTTTACGCTGGTTCAACAGATAAGAGAATCATAGGACCTTTTTGTCATGTAAGAGGTAAGTACTTGTCATATATATAAAAGCGATATTTATTATAGTGGCAGAAGAGTTTGCTGGCATACGTTTATTTGTCGCTGCGCGGTGAACAGCGTGATACGTAAATCCGCGTTCAAGTGGAATAAACGCAACGTAAGATCGTCTGAGAAAAATCGCATTCCCGGCAGACAGAATTTCCTGCATCGTAATTAATTTCACAAGATTACTCGAAGCACTTTTTTTTCTTTTTTGGATTTGAAAAATAATTTGAAAAATAAATATTTTTCTTTTTTCCTGTCATACGAATTGACGTTTCCTTCACATTATACGAGTTCCCACATACAAGTATGGATTTCAAACTAAAATTTTGAAAAATAACAAAAAAATTCTTATCTACGTTGAACACTGATTTTATTAGAAGCTGTTGGTCCAAGCTGCTGACCCTATATAAACAAAATCTATCGTATCTATCTGATTGCAGACAATGTATTTATGTATATATGTATATCGTGTATTTATGCAGGCGAAGAAAAATAGAACGTTCTAAAGAGTAAAGAACGAGGATAAATCCAATATCGAATTGGATTTGAGAATAGAAAGCAATATATATATATTCTCGCATTATGGCAGATTATAAGAAACACAATACGAAATAGCGGACAGATAAACAGATGATAGATCGAGAAGGATAGAAGTAGAGTTGTATAAACGCTGGAACAACAAATAACAGAAACGATGTGACACGATCATCGATGCTCGTGTCATCATCGAACGAAACGAGAGAACCGTGATAGAGAGACGTGAACGAGGTGCAACTGTTTACGCAATCAAAGTAGCGACGATCGATGTACAGTGTATCCCGTTAAGAAGAGAGATTAGAAGAGAAGACAGAAGGAAAAGTTAAATAAAGCAGAGCTGAATATGTAGAACAACGGACCTTCCGTTTAAGTGTCGCACACACGGTCGTTCATACTTACTCTAATTGCGCTCTGCGAGGTTCCGATCGAAACGAGGGGCATGAAACAGAAAAAGAGATCAGTGATTAATTAATTAACTGAACGTGCACACGTACACAGATACACTTTAGACGAACGATAGAGCTCGGAAACAAAGTTCGGACAGAGACAAGGAGAAAAACATTGCGCCACAAAATATTTCGGAGACAACACACATAACACATTAACGTCGTATAAAACATCGCTTATCAATCTTAAATTAAGATAGAGAGAAAAGATATATATATATATATATATATATCTCCACATATGCAAAGAAGAAAAAAAGAAATGCGTGCATTATGACACGACAAGAATGATTTCCAATGTGAAATTAATTTGAATTGTAATTTCACGACTCATATAGAAGTGATGTCTTAATTAATGTCAAATACTGTCGAGAGACAACGCGAAATAGTTGTAAATTGTACGTAGTTAGAGAAGTGATAACATCTTTCGCACAATGTCTAGCTAAACCGTGCACGAAGAAGTTTAAATACTTGGAGTGCGTTGAGAGTTAATTGCCATCTCTCTCGTTCATTAAAGCGGAAAGTTTCATTACGTATAAAAGATTTATATATAGAAAGAGAAGCACAGCTAATAATTTTATCAACGTCGATATCGGCTTGTCCGTTTTCATAATTGCAAGGTATATATAAAATTATTCCTCGCATTATTCTCTAATTTATCGATGATTTGTATATAATGGTCGATGATATAAAATATAAAATATATCAATTATACTAAAATCTATTTTCATTCTTCCTCTCTCAAGAAAGAAGTGAGAAGGTAGAATATAAAATTCAAACTTATGTTTGTTCGGTGCGTACGCGTAAAACTGCACGAATCTCGTAAATAAATAAATAACCGCAACGCGGGGGGGAAGGAGGAAAGACTGAATCTCATTATCATAATATCAATGTTCACTTATTGAACATTGACAATTACTTTTTTAGAGAGGGAGTAATGCGTGCAGAATTTTAATGAGTCGACCATTATGGATTTGCATTATTACTACGAGATATATCGAGATATGTCGCCTATTTTAAATTTATTTAAATCTCTCTCTCTCTCTCTCTCTCTCTCTCTCTCTATCGAATAGAGAGAGATGATCGGTAATATTAGAATCTGTGCGATATAATCGCAAATATATCATTCTCTTACATTTGTTTACACTCGCAGTCAATTACGTATTAGGCCGTTAACACACGCTCCCTTCTTAAGGTACATTATCTTTTACGGCCATGACCGCGGAATGTCTATCGATATTCAATAACCACATTTGACTTCGCATAATTGCGGAATTACGGCACTCTGTATATATACGTACGCATGTGTGCATGCATATGTTAGGAATTCAGTATAACTCGGCAACGAAAATAGGTGGATTTATCAGTACACGTATACGTGTACTGATAAATGAACAACACAATACGAAATACAATATGCGATGTCATGGGCGATATCGCGAAAGTTTTGATATTAAATCAGCCGGGGCAACATGTGTTTCGCTGTTTCTCTCTCTCTCTCTCTCTCTCTCTCTCTCTCTTTTGGTTTCCCTCTTTCTTGATTCACATTATGTACATTACCATATTAAAGATAGAGGTACGCGCACACATATGCGAGAAGATCGATATAGAACGCGCTTGATAATATTTGTTTTACCCTAACAGACTTTCGCTGGATTATTATCTGTAGTTGGCCGGTTTTTATATCAATATCCTCGACGCTACAAGTCTTGGAGTTTCAAATTTGTATAAGAGAGATTTAACGGCATCCGCCAAGTATATAAATAAATTTTATGTCAAATAACAAATATCAATATCTCTCAAATCGCAACCTAAATGGGGATCCAGAATCTCGCATTGTCAGGCATATATAATATATCTGAAAAATATATTTTTACAGATATTAACTACGCGCATAATATGCTGGATTGATCATAAAAATGTGTAAGTATGTGCAGACAGCAACGTAATAATGAAAATAATTTATGAAAGATTAAAATGTATATTTAAAATGTAAAATACTAGAGAATTGCGTATAACATGTAATTACTTTGCAGAAATATGAGGAGAGGCTTGTATTATTCTGTCTGATATCCTGATATGATATTTCAGGAAATTAAAAACCCTGCATGCAGACACATGTGTGTGCGTTCTCCAACAAGTCAATCGATAAAGTTACAAGCGAAGTATAATATAAGTACGAGAATGGGGCTCATACGCTGTTGTTCTCGTTTAACGCACGCGAAAAGCCAGCCGGCTCTCATAAAACTCTTATAAAAGTAAGAAATATAAGTAATAATTGATCTAAGAATAGATATACAATATATATATATTGTCGCATACAATATTTTTAAGTTTTCCAGTTAGTTAAATTCCATTACTTTTATCCGTAATTATTTTACCTTAATGTAATCCGCTCAAAATAAAAAAAAAAAGTGTGAATTAATTCTTACTGAAAAATCTTTCCAGAAAAATCCGCGAATATAAAAATTCTCTGAGAAATTAATTTAACTTTATAGATTATACAGAAATAATCTCTAAATGAGAGAATTTTTCCTTATTAAAACGTACCTTTTTATTTTTAAAGCATTAACAGTAATTTTAGAAATGTATTAAACTGCAAACATCAAAACTATGATGATGAAAAACGTATTATAGGATTTTTTAATAGAATTATACTCTATATAATGATAATCCATCCTGATCATAAAAGAGAACGGAAAGGAAAATAAAATTATCGATAATTGTTATCATGTATCATTTTCTGTGACATGTTATATTTTTCTCTTATTAAGTTAAAATAAATTTTCCGGAATATGAGATCGTTTTACCTTTTTTTTTTTGTCAAATTTGATACATTTCTCGATAAGCAAAGATTAATTGATGTTTCATATGGAAAAGTATCAAGATATATTAACTGTACAGAGTGAATCACTAAAAGTGTTAGAGGCTAATATTTCTGAAACTGAACGAGATATGAAATTCTTATTTTACAGCAACTGTTTGGTATCGAAGCGAAAATAGAACTTTGCATTACAGTTAACATGCGAATTTAAAGATTTTAAAATAAGAGTTTATATCTCGTTCAGTTTTAAAAATATTAGCCTGTAACATTTGTAACACCTTTGGTGATCACCCTGTATAATATCAGAATCATTCTATTCTCGATTCATATAACGTAATTTCGATTTGGTTCGCCGCGTCACTTGTTCGTTATTCCCTGACATGCTCAACAACAATGCATGATTAATTTAACGACGTTATTATTCCAGTATGCACACGTATGTATCCAATCTGTTGCTGAATCGCTGCTGGCGATATTATCTTAACATTACGATTCGATTACGCAGCACTATCACAAAATCATGCTATACTAAAATCGTTTTCAAAATATTTTTGCGATATTAAAATATAAAATAGTGAGACATTATAAATTTCGTTGACGCTATATAAAAAATACTCAATTATAATCAAAAATAAAAATTTAATTGAATAAAAACAATAAATATAGAAAAATGTCCTCTCAGCAAGTAATAATTTTCCAATCGGAAATTCCAAAAGACAATATACGTTTTTTTTGCAATTTCAACAAAAGATTCTCTAATTATGCTTTGCGCCTCCTTGAATCTTCCTGCAATTTCTATTTTGTATCGTCAAAAAAAATATTTCATATAAGAGAAGGTAAGATCGACAAATAGTGTGTCATATAAGCTCAATATTGTATTTCGAATAATTTAAAAATCACAATAGCTTGTGCTGGCAACGTTTTCGGGAACATTTCCAGCAAAATACACGTCGCAATCGCGTTTTAATAAATAAAAAAAAAATATATATATATATAATATCAGTCGAGAGAAAGAATGGCGCGCAAATGGCGAGCAAATTCGGCAATTTTCTCATTTTCTGTCTTATGTCGGATCGGGAAAGAGTTCCAACACCCGGCGAAAGAGCAAAAATTACCTCCGTCGTCGCAAAACGGCACCTATGGTACTAGAAACTGAGACGACAGCTTTCCGAGGACGTTCGTGAGCTCTCTCTCTCTCTCTCTCGGATATTTTCAAATCGAGAACAGCCACATCGATGAATATTCCGAAATTGCTCGTGCTCTCAGGCGAGACAGTCCTTGAGGACTGAACGCTGATACATCCGCGCTCTT
The DNA here is from genome assembly GCA_039654345.1 of Cataglyphis cursor. Lineage (NCBI taxonomy): Eukaryota > Metazoa > Arthropoda > Insecta > Hymenoptera > Formicidae > Cataglyphis > Cataglyphis cursor. The sequence continues at coordinate 5,625,961 of JBCEZX010000075.1, forward strand.
CTCTGACCCTTGACCCTACCGTTGCACACATTTTCCGCTTATAAAAGCGCAGCTCTAAAAGTGTCGCATTGACGCAAAAAAAGCGATGAAAGCATCTCTTTCAAACCTCTCCCGCACGATGTTATTTTATCCGTGTTTATACCCGGCATAGAAATCACTTCTATGCAAGGTCACGTCGTGAAAGACAAACTGCCACCGACTCTGTCCGCGTTCATTAAGGACGAAAATTCGGTGGTGCGTTAAAAAAATGGTGAATAAATGTTCCAAACGAATATTAGAGAGTATAGTATAATTTTAAAAAATAGTATCACAAAAACTGAAATGTTAACTATATTTTTATGTTATATTGTATGTGTTTATTTATGTATGGTTGTTCTTTTGTAAATTTAGCTACTTCATAAATAAATAAATAAAAGAAAGAAGCTTAATCTTTTTAACGAAACGTTAATTTTTTAGATGTTTTGTAAAAAAAATCCCCAAGCTTTCCCACGAGTCGAATTTTTGCACCTATTTTCAATCTCACTTTTCTCACATTTATAAATCCTCTAGAGGATTTTAACAGATTTAATTTATATAAAAAGTTCTACTTTACATCTCAAATATACAATTTCTCACACTTAGAAGTTTAAAAGAAAAGTTTATAACTATATAATTAGATTAATTCTAATAGTTTTAAAAGTATATGTTAGATAACAAAGTATGTTAGATTTACATTAAAAAATAACATAGAAAATAGGAGAAAAATTTCAACACATTCGGGTTTCTAAAAAAAGATCAAGTTTATAAGAGGCCCGAAATACGTATTAAAATATTCGTATGGGCAGTACTTTTATTTTCAACTGTGCTATCGCTCAAATATAATTCTTTAATCTGCTTTTCACATACAATATATTCTGTAAATATACATCATAAAAACTTGAATAGACTTTAATCCGCGAGCGTGCTACAAATTTATATAGATTCCCCTATATATATTTTTCCATTATCGCATAAATAACGAATTGCAATGCCTTGCAAATGCCTATCAGCCGTATCTGTATTTAAATGTGCAAGGCAAATACGTCTCGTTCTGAAAAATACGCACACGTAGGCAGGATCTTACCTGGTAGTGTAGTATTCGAAGAAGGCAACGAGTATCTCCAATGATCTTGATACAGCGGCCCACATAATTTCCTCGTTCCGATGAATTTTAATCAACTAATCTAATCTCGCTAGAGCACTTTTATGAAAGTTCCAGTCGACGAGGTATCTGACAAGTTCAATTTAACGCGATATTTCGAGCGATTCTCTCGCATATCTTTCTCTCTCTCTCTCTCTCTCCCATTCCCTTTTTATCGATGTTAATTCTTGTTAACAATACATCATCTCTATTTGTATGTATAATTATAAAATTTTAAAACGCGAGAAGCAATCGACCAATATTGCTTTGATTTATATATTTATATATATAAAATATATATTATATTTAATATTGGATCTAAAGAAAAACAAATATTAAAATCTGGATAAACTAAATTATATGTCGCGCGCGCGAATATATTTTCCATAAAATTTTTATTGTATAAAATTTGAAAAGCACATATATTTAACGTATAATCCGATTAGCTGAAAGTTCGATATTAGTTTTTTAATATTGAAATTTTTCAGAATTACATAGTTTGAATGCAAGATTTTTGAATGCAAATTTTAAAAGTTTTTCGAGCAGTGACTGAAAAATCATCTTAAGCTTATTTTAAATTTTCCTTCAACAAGATATTTTGATTTTGAAATTATTTGCAAAAGAAATACACAACATGTAGAATAGAGAAATTACGGGAAATAGTGACATATCCATCCATGGCGGATTGTCTGGTTATTTATTAATGGTCGTTAAAATTACGTTAGCGTAATTTAAAATCGTAGAACACCCTGTATATAAACAAGATGTACTTAACAATAAATTCTGTTTATGCGCGCACAAATTTTATGAAAAAAAATTAATTGGCCCCATGTAACAGAAAGTTCATTGAAAATTTTTTACTATCCCTTTTCATTCCATACAAAAGAGCGCGCTATTCATAAGAGTCGCTATTCGCAAACAATATAATGTGTGTAACAATATAATGAATGTTTATACTGGGAAAAAAATTTGAGCAAACGAAAATGAAACCGAACGAAATATCAAGTTGTTGCGATAATTATTTTGACCTACATTATAATCCATCCGATAAATTGTATGGTCCGTGTGTATATGCAATTAGAATTTAAAGAAATTCTTACATTGTATATATTGTTACAATGTTATATTGTATTTTGTAATAGGGGTCACGCGCGTAACAAAATGAAATACGTCAAATAATTAATTCGCATAACATATGCCGAACTAATCATTAGTTTCGTCCCGGCTGTTTAGCAAGCAAATGCGATACATTCTCATCGATTGTACCACGATAGATAATATTAACGTTATATAATTATTTGCCGATAAACAATTATATTATATTAAAGGGTACAGAGCTACAACATATCTTCAAATCACAGTGCTCTCTCTCTCTCTCTCTCTCTCTCTCTCTCTCTCTCTCTCTCTCTCTCTCTCTCTCTTTCTCATTAAATTAAATGAACAGTATAATAAAAATTTACTTTCAAATATCGAATTATTATAACACATGACACTTCGATACCATCAAGCGTAGATGAAATTTAATTGAAGAGTCTATTTAAAATAAAACAAATCTTTTTAGATTCTAGAGAGCTTAATCACAATTACAGTTCATCGATTAATTTGAAATGATATATTGTTAATCCGTAATACGCAGCGGATTTTGATAAAACTGACGATGGGCTAGAAATAAAAATGATTTATGAGCGGGCGACAGGTCATGTGAGCTATGTAGTGTGATGTGATGATAGCAATGCGGCGACCAGAAAATATCATATGTACATCGCGATAACGATAAAAGAACAACGTCATATTTATCATTGGCATCTGGCGACGTCATATGGATAGAAATATACGCAATAAAGTTCATTTCCATGTGGTAAAGATTGATTTTTAAACATTTTATCACGATGAAGGATTATGTACTTAATTTGTAATAAAAGATTCAAAGATTCTTGCAAAAAATATGAAGAGTTAAAACAATCCGATATATATCAAATAAAAGATTTGATAAAAAATAAAAAAGTATTTTTTTTTTTGTTTAATTATGTAATTATTTTCCTCTCATCCAAGATCATTGGTTTTATTGAAGGAACGTAAGGATATCGAAGAATTTCTCGTGATAAAAAAAGGCGAATTTTGCGAGTTTGACATGTGGTATCAACCGATGACCGATGACACAATTAAATCACTCACGAAATATCGTGCATCGTATCCGGCCGACGGACAACCCTCGCGTCAATATTCGATAACGATGATTCGATCCGCTTTTAACGGGTTACATACGCGCAAAACCCGCGTGTGTAACCCTTCTAATGAGTTTCAACAAGCAATTTAACGGGGCGCACACACGAGGAGCGGCGACGATGAGCGCGCTAACATAGGCGATAATTTTCTTCGTAATGACGAAGTAAGGCGAACTTTCTCTTTGTTTCTTTTTTCATCGCGGCTTCACGGTCCACCGTGCGAACACAACAATGAAAAATAGATGAAAGGTACGAGAAGGAATGGATGGGGGAGGACACGCCTTTCGCGAGTTTTATATCTAACAAAAGAGAACTTTCGAGAGGAAATAAGGTTGTGGGAGACATTAAACAGCGACACAGTTACGGACAAAAATTGATAAGGGCGTAGTTAAATTATTTATATCTCCCTCGCCCAATTATATATATCTGTGTTTTTGTTCGTTAACGAAAAAATCCGCGTATACAAGGTACAAAAATACGAGAAATACGAGAGTAACAAATAAACCGCGCGCGGCGTACCAGTTGCGGTTTACATTCCTCTCTTCAGTTGATTTGATCAATCGTTAATTTGATTTTGTGGAAATCGCTGGAGTAGATAAAAGTCTAGAAATACGCGAAATCAGCAAAACTCAATCAGCAAAAACTCTGGAAAAAGACGAATTATGGATTCAGGTATTGCGCGAGGTCTTTTGTCTCTCTCTCTCTCTTCCGCTTCTTTCGCCTACTGGAATGTTCGAATATATAATGTAAATTCCTCTAACAAGTTGAGCAGAGCTACCTTCGATAGTTTCTGGTAATACAAAATTAAGGCTAAGAATTTCCCGAGTTCGCGAGATATTCAGAATTAAGATTTTAATACAGATATACGTACTCGATACCGAATTTAAATTCGCTCTCTTCAAAACTCTAATAGAAAATACGCACGTGTATACGAGGTATTATAGTTTCATCAGGACGTTTATGAATAATATTCGAATTATGAACTTGTTTCGATATAAAACTGTAGCAGTTCAAAAAATCGAGAATATAATCAATTTATAAAAAACGTCGAAAAATACGAATCTTAAGTTTTCTTCCAATTTTAAAATGATTATATTCTTTTTATATCTGTACATTTCTAAATGGAAAGATATCTATAATCATCGGATATTAAAGATGAATAATGTCTGTTTCGTATTGAGAAATATTTTAAGAAAACGTGACAGAACGGGAATATTAATATAACCGGAAAAAAATGTTATCAGCTCACGCTATTATGATAATTACACCTTTTAGTAACGTAATATTTCTTTCCGATAAGCACAAAAAGACGTATCATTTATTAAAAATAACCTAATTGTAAGATATAAGAAATTGTTCGATATATGTAAAAAAATGTAATAAAATTTTTCAAAGTTATAGTTTTTGCTTTAATCTTATTTATTTTGTGGTTCTGTGCTGTCTCTCTCTCCCTCTCTCTCTTTCTGTATTATATATTATAATCGACTTCTGTTTAAATAATGTTAAGCTACAACTCGTAAATTACAAACTTTATAGCCAAAGAGATTCAATTGCAATTCGAGATAGATAAAGTTTATATTAAGTAGCAGCTCTCACTCAGACGATGGTGATCAGTTTCAAAGTTATCTCGTTCCACGGGTTTCGGCGCAATGATCTTGTATCTCATCTTATCTATTAATAAAATTAAGGAAACGTTGATCAGAACTGTTTCATCGAGTTAGACCCGCCAAAGATAGCTTAGGGATTATAAAATGTGAATTAGCGCGCATAGAAAACTTATACCGCATCGTATTTTCAAAATTTAACAAATCGAATTAATGACCATTTCGTGAAAATATTAGTTTGAAAAAAAATTATTAATAAAAATTAAAAATAAAAATAATAATAATTAAAAATTATTAATAGAAATTATTAATAGATTTTTATAAATTTCTTATATATAAAACAATGTTATGGATCATAATATTCTTCTTGCAAAGAATTGCTTTGAGTTAATTAAAAAAAAATATTCCTTCAAATATATATATATATATACACATTGTATATAATGTATTTTAAAAAATTACTAATTAAAACTCAAAATATTTAATCAAAAAAA
>JBCEZX010000075.1:5631542-5685653 GCA_039654345.1 Cataglyphis cursor
ATTTATATACATATGTATACAATGTATTTTAAAAAATTAATAATTAAAAATCAAAATATTTAATAAAAAAATTTGATATTGCATCTAAAAATAACGCATGTTTTGACTTAATAAAAGGAGAAATTACTAATTTTCAAATATTATCTTAATTAATTAATTTAAAGTGAAAATTATTACATGACAGAAAAGAAAATTTTATTTTTTAAGTTTTACTTTGCATTAAATTATTGTCATTTTAATTAGTTCATCATAACTTTTAATAATGAATATATATAGTATTATTATTCGATTGACACGTAAAGCATCGTCTGGACAACAAATTAATTATTAAAAGAATCATCTCAAGAATCTCGTTCATTCACGCGATTCTCTGTTCAATATATCACTGGCACGCTGGTTCGTGCCAAAAGGAATGTATCGAATACCGTAATGAGAATCACCTGAAAGCATACCATACTACGGTGAGAAGCAAGTAATGAGTAAATTTAGAGTAAATTAATTGAAATTATTTAATAACAGTTTCTAATAAAACCGCGCTATTAAAAAGTACTGTCAAGCGTCCATAAATATCAAAAATAATTATTTGCGTGACCAGATATTACGCATAATTTTTGCAAAAAAAAAAAAAAAAAAATCATCGCACAAGATATTAATAATTAAAAAAAAGAAGAAAAAACTAACAGCGATCCAAGAAATCTAGAACCATACGATCCGAACTCCGGACCGAAGTGATACGTGCTGTAGTACGTCGGGCTGTTCACCGGTCTGGGCAGCGAAGAGAGAAAGAGAGAGAGAGAGAGAGAGAGAGGGAGAGAGAGAGAGAGACGAAATGGGCGACAGAGAAAGAGAAAGAGGGGAGGAATGGTGGTCGGAAGATAGGAGGTTGGATCGATCCTAGCCACCACCACTACTACTACGAGAGAGCGGAGCCCGTCGCGTCCGGGTCTGGTGAACCTCCCGAAGCCAATCCCGAAGCACGTAGACTCTCGTCTACGTGAGGTCGGGTTGCCAAGAAAAATTGTATCGCACCGATCCCGGATATGCGTGCGGGTATCACCCACAAAATCATGGGATGAATATGACGGCGAGATAGTTATCTCGATTATAGAAGATTATTCCTCGCCCGCGTGTCCTTGCTGTGGGATATACGTAGCGACAGGTGGGAGCATCGAGATATAGGCCGTGTGTATCCGTGTATATATCCGTGTGTGTATGTTTTGACGAGCGCGTGTACTCGAAAACGGGCTGAAGCTTAACGGGTTCTCTAGAAGGCCTCTATGCCATTTGTTCTTCAGCGAGTGATTGTCGCGGTCGGCTTTTCCGCGGTCCCTTTTACACGATAGGGCTTCTCGGACAACCTGGCAATGACGGTAATCGAGGAAACACCGACAAAGACTTCTCTTTTCGAACGGCGAAACTTTATCGATTGACGCGACTCGCCACGAGAACGCTTATTGGCAAGCCCTCGACGTAATTCCGCACCCGATACCGATCGATCCTTCGCCAGCCTCTCTCTCTCTCACTCTCCCTCTCAACCTATCTCCCTCTCTCGTAACAATTCAGCATATGTATCATAACACATATTTGCATATCGAGGGAAGAGAGAACGAATCTAGCCGGCTGCACGCTTGGTTTACTATCGATCAGTCCAGGAAAGGTTCTTCCGCTTGTGTTCCGCTGCTTTGAGCGATACATTTTCGAGGGAAAAAATTCCCTCCGTCGATCCCATTTCTCTCGGAGGACCTTGCAACAAGTTATCCACGATATCGCTCGCTTCTTTTGTCTTCGAAAAGTGGTACGTAAGATCGCTCTCCCACGCTACTTTCTCTCCGGTGATAAATATTTTCGTTCCTTCCCCGATCGATCACGGTGTCAACTTGTCGGTGTAGCCGCATCGAAGCCAAGCTGTCGCGAGTACCAGCTAAATAACCTCATCGAATATCCATACCCATATCTTCGATGTTAGCGTAGAGTTTTCATTCTACTCCAGAAATTTTCCCCGCTCGGGCGAATGTTTTAAAAGATATGAGTAAACGCGTATAAAGTACTGCGTATTCCTGAAATTGTTACAAGCGTGATAAAAATTTATTTGTGGTAAGAATCTAAAGAAAATGTAACGGAAAAAAGAGAGAGAGAGAGAGACATAAAAAGTCGATCCCATATAATAAAAGAAGAGCGAAATGCATATCGTAATTCTGCACACGTTCAGTATTCCTCGATTATTGATGTCCGCTTCTGAAGACGATCACAAGCGAAGCTTTTCATCTCTCGCTACAAAGCAGATGAAAAATGTAACGAAAGATTCCTCGTACGAGATGAAGAACATTTATTTCCCCTTTGCAAAATTTCTATCAAAGCAAACGACTCAGCTTCTATCTTTTGCTGAGAGTACGTACTTCAATCTTTTACTTCGCGCGTGTCATTCCCGTCACACTCGTCACACCGCAAGGATGTGTAATAATAGGTGCCATAAACGAGCAGAGTTTGCGCTTTCTATCCCGGACTTTCCCCGGACAAAAGGGTCGTTTGTCGAATAGAACTGGCAAGGATTCGCGTTGGCAACAAGAGGGAAAACCACCGTCAAGTTCGTGACGAGTTTACGTGGAGAGTTGAGACTTATCCTCCTCCCCCCCCCCCTCTTCGCAATTCCCGTTGACAATTAGACGCCGCCAGCTGTTATGTCACGTCGCCACCAGCTGTTATGTACCTCGAAATTTTAACGAGCAAACCTAATCATCCTCATCTTCTCTTTCTCGTTAACCGTGAGAATAGCAAAAAGTCAACTCGCCCTGCGTACCAGACGGCCGGAAGACAGGCGAGCAACAGGTTCCCTCTCCTGTATACACACGTATAAAGCGAGTCCGTCGATTTCCCTGTTCAATTACTCGCCCGCTCCATTTTATTTTTGTTCATCAAACGTCATTCGTTGTCATGAATAACGTAATGAATCATCTTTTGATCGATAAGCACGTAAACGAAAAGTGGATATATATCTTGCTCGTTCCAGAAACGTTGCTCTATTTAAATATTGCACAGAATATCACGGAAAATTTACTTAATGATAATAGTACGATACTTCTCTCCGTTCAAATATCTGAGAGGATATTTTATTATCGAAGAATATAAATGTTTCTTTCTCTTTTTCAATATTCACATTTTCAACGTTAAAAACTTTCATTATAAAAATTGTAAAAATTCTCTTAACGCAGAATCTATTAAAAATAATAAAGTATAAATTAATCCACTGATTTTATTACACTTGATTGACTTCTGTGATTCTTAATTCGTCGGAAGTCTTAATTTCCAACGTTAAATCGCCTCGAGTTCCATTTTATTCTGAAAAGTTTGTCTCAAGATTGACGGACATCATTTCACCTCGCCCTTTTATAACTTTTCATATATCTTAGACACGATATCGCATTTAGGGACTAACTTTTCGCATTTCTCCCTGTAGTGCCATTTTTTTTTGCGCTTTTAAGTTCTTCGGGGAGAAAATACATTGCGCGCGACAAAATTTTCAAGTCTACACTTGGCCTGAATGATGTACGTCGTTTCTCAGTATTGTTTACAACTTTTGTGACGTTACATATAAAGGGAATATCTCACACTCCGTCGACGTGCGTAGCCTCCATGAATACATAGAGCTAAAATGATGACAGCATGAATTCACTTACTCGCAAGACTCGTAGGTGCGCAATTATTCTCCTTTCGCAGAGTGAACGCAAAATTCATTCACATCCAATCTACAATAAGAGAAACCAGAAATATATTTCACTTTTTCCGTTTCAATATTTTTTTCAAAGTAAATTTCAATTTGGATTTTGTACAATATTTTAGAGATTCAATTATTAAAAATTTACGCTTGAGCTGAAGATAATGAAAGAAAGACAACAAATATGCAATATGCAAGTTTAATATTATATTAAATCTGAAACAATTTAATTCATTGTTCAAACGTTCGTAATTTAATTAAAGAATTACTTCAAGTGTACATGTTTAATTACGTACGTCATTTTTGTAGAGAAAAAAAGATGCAACAGATGGCACATTTAGATACACGTTCTGTTGCATTCGTAAACGTATTCGTACGTCTACAATTATAATACGTGCATATTTAAAGACCACCGAAGCTTGCCCTACCACGGATTTACATAATTGCCCCTCTTTTCTTAACAGAAATTTAATATTATCATAACAAATGTACTTTTATATTACACGACTACGGTATAGCACGCGTTGCGATATTGAATGTATAATCGATTTCAGGCAGCGTCCGGTGGAAAATAGACGCAAACTCTCTTTCCCCTTACGAGGAAGTTAATATAAGTTTTTTTCCTCCCCTTCATATGACGCCCTTATTAAAGAGCTACGTTCCACTTGTCAAGCATCAACCCAGTTCTCCAAGCAGCTGTGCCCGATCGCGCGCGCGCTATCACGTCGATATAAAATTCAAAACCTCGTAACGCGTGACTTGAGATTCTTAACGCAGCTCGTGAGCCACTTCCTTACGTTACGTTACACCGCGAAAAGTAGATCGAATGAACTATAAAGTCATAAAAACGTACGTAAAAGAGATAAAAGTATATATATAACAGTGTCGTGTCAAGCGTACATACAAGGTGTAAGAACGTGCAGAGCTTACGTCTCTCATAAGATAATTGTATATATTATATATAAACCCAAATGTGATTTTTTTTCTGATCTTTGATGGTTCTTGCATAATTTATATATAGCGGAGATGAGTTAATATCAATTTTACTAAACGCAGAAATGACTTGCATCTTGTCATTGATCATCTGATTTTCATTACAATTAAAAAATGGAAAGGTATCATTATTATACATTTTTCGCGGAGAGCAAGATTGAGAGATTAGATTACTTCTAAAAGTTTGGTACAAAATCTAACAATAAGTATGCAGTTTCGTATTTACATATTCCCTAAGCCCAGAATATCACTGGCGTCCCTTCCTTCCCCGAGATTCCCCTCCTCCTCGTAATCTTCCAGGCTTTCCAATTTGCAGCATTTTTTTTCAGTCTCTACATAGCGAGACGATTCAGTAAAATCTGAACAAGAGGGTATCATCGCTATTTTCCTCTTCAAAACAAAAGCTCATAGCGTTCTCTGGGTAAAACAAAAAAAAAAACAAAAAAAAAACCCGCCGACAAAAAAATGTATCCCAATCTGTCGGAGCCGACGAGAAATAACGAACGTATACGCGAGAACGTTAGTGAAAATACATTTTTCAATTAAACCACCGCGCCTATCGAGGTTTTTCGCGAGCGTCGAGTCTCGCTCACGCGCCATATCACGTTCGCGCTCTCAATTTCTGGTTTATATATCGCAAGAATGGACTGTGTAACTCCTATATTCATTGTATAATGAACGTTAAATTGAAGAGAATTTCATCTAAAAATTATGATTTTTAGCAATATAGTGTCTGGCTGATTTTCGAACCATCGATCGACTTGCGATCGAATTACCAGAACGCATTAACGATTTTTCGACAAATTTGAAGAACCGCGCTTAACGAATACGAATTTTAATCTGTAACCTGAATTTAACTTTGAATATAGAATTACTGAGGGACGTTTTACGTCGAGATAAATAAAATTACGTACAAATAATATCCTGTCATCAAATTTCTTTTGCTAAACTTGCTAAAATGTTTATTAAAGTTTATTTAAAAATTTTTATAGTTAAAGAATGCAATCTATGTATATGCATGTAATATCTCTGAATTATCTTTTGTTTATCAAAACGGGAACGTGTATGTTCAATAATGCTCGATCAATATTGTATCTATCGTATTGTGAAACAGACACTCACTTTAGAATAATAGTGTATTTGTATCGATATATACTAGCACACACAGAATGTAACTTTTAGAACAAAAGAGAACTTCTAGAGTCCCGTATCAGCTTTCCCAAACATCGCTTCTTCGCCTGAATCGTATAACTGGGTGAACTTTGTTGTGAAAACTATGCCGAACGAGGCACATTCGATTTCTTTTGCCATAATGATATGCTCGTCTCATTTTTTTTTTTTTTTTTTTCTTCAAAACAACAAAGAGTGATGCGTCAAGAACCGCGTTTATATAACCCCCTCCTCCCCCCCCTCCAAGCTCAGTCGGAAGATTTATCGACTTGTCATTTTTAGTCACTTTTATCCGTCGGGCGTGACGTACTTAGACTTAGTTAACTTACTAACGTCCGCTTAAAACTTTATCAGCCCTAACAGACGGCGACTTAGCACGAGGAAGCATAATCATAAGGGATGTACTAGTATTCATAATATAAGATTATTATTATACTTATTATATCCGTATACTGTTTTTTTAACGAAACCATAATAAAACAGCAAATCAATAAACACGATTGCAATATTAACTATTTATTTGCCATATTAAATATTTAATAAAGCGTTACGCGAAAAGAACTGCCAATAAACAGTATTTATAAACATACGAATTTAAAGAGCTCAAAGGCAAAAGGGAGATAATTTAGTTTATCTTTCGCAAATGTTAATTATTCAATTTATATCAGCGTCGTTGCATATACGATTATAGAATTATTAAATATTCGAAAATCGAAGAGTTCTCGCGTGTATATGGCATGTCAATATGATATAACGACTGATAAAAACTTCCATTTCTCTTTCCTATCTCCGCAAACTCGATTTGCTTAATCGTCGTTGAAGTACACGCTGTCGAAGATTAAAAAGTTACGGCAAATTCGATTGCGCCTCTCGTTGCGAATTTTCCGCCAAAAACCAGACTCGGAATTTATCTGGAAAGTCTGTCGTTAAAATTTCATGCGATGTGATGAGACACTCTATATGCACGGAAAACAACAAGAAAATAAAAAAATATGTAGATGGAAACATTGTATCGGATATATAGGAATACACCGTCATCACGGTTAACGCAACGACGTGGCCGCTGGATTATTATCGACTTTAATTTACTCGTAATTTAATTACATAGCACTCTAAAGAAACACTGCCCATTAGCACGCTCCTAGTTTCGCTAAATTAAAAAAATTGTTAAGAGCGATGAAAGCTTAAAAAATGCTTCTTGATTTCAAATTCCATTTAAAAGATAAAAATATGTATATATATATTTTTATATATTATATCTTATAAAAAGATATTTATAATAAAATTTATTTCGCCGCGCGATACGTTTTAAAGTAAAGATAAAATGATAAAAATGTCATATCGACTTTCTATGCAAGCAAAAAATGTTATATTCTCACGAAAAATAGTATTAAAGAGGACAAAAAAGAAGGAGGGGAAAATATAATATAATGCTGCTTCTGCGAGACACTTTTACTTAATGCGGACGGAATTGGTGCGGAACGAAGGTTTAAACTCAACGAAACATTTCCTTCTAGTGTCCATGCGAATTAAAGAAATGTAGCATCAGTTCCATTTAAATCCCACTTGATCCCAGCATCTTAACCCTCTGGGAACGCCAGGAAACGCCTCAATAGTTAGTATCCCCTTTTTTGGTGAACGAGGGACGCGAAAGTTTTAGAAAACAACCTTTTTTTTTTTTTTTTTTTTTTTTTTTTTAAAGATCTTTCTGCCGGTGAATATGTCAGTTTTTGCGACACAAGGAGCGGAAGCTCCTCCGTTGGAAGAATGTCAATCGTGCGGGATCGAATCCGCGTACGAAATTCGCGTCCTTCGCGCGAACCAACATCTTCGTTCGATTCAATTGAAGCACGTAGATCCGCTCGGTCACAAGTGGGTCATCGTTTCTCGCATTGTCTTGGACCGACGCGATATTATTGGACGGGCGTATCTATCGACCGACTTTGCAGTTTCGACGGCAAATAGGAAATTAGCAAGCCGCCGGCATGGATGAGTGCGCGCGCGCGCGCGCGCGTGCGAATTAGATAATGAAGCGTCCCGCCGCGCGACTGTTACTCTTCCCGATTAGATTACTCAAAACCGCCACCGATTGAATTGCCGTCCCGCCAATCGAATCCGTTCCGACGGCGAGTAAGTTATAATCAGATCCCGCGCGGATTATGCAATCGGGGGAATCACTATATGCAATCAAATGTAAACGCGAATGCGATCCAGGCAAGAATAAAAAGAAAAATCCATTATCATCTGTCAAATATAATCGCCAAATATAATACGTGCGAGTGTATAAACTCAAAGACCCTTTGTTGACAACATTGACATATTTATTATGCATATCTCGAATTAGTGCGGGGCGAAATGTTTAATTAAAATATGACGTAATACTATAAATTGTAAAGTTTTTTTATCCAAACGTTATATTATAGTAGAGATCGCGTCGGCTGTTCATTTCGAAAACAGATAAATTAGAGCAAACAAGCGTCCACGTCACGTCCTTCCGATATTTATCCGTTCAATAGGCGTTCAATAACAATCGCAATAATAATGCATTTAATTAAGCAAATCTGTGAAATCGGTGGTCTCTAATTATTACAGATGATATAACGTAACCGCTCGATGTCCTAGTAAAACCCGATATTAAATTACGCGGAAATGACGCGAGGGCACGCACATACACGCATCGTCCTAAAGAAACTTTTATATGGAATATGCACACAAATTTGAACATACACAATTTAAAAAAAAAAAGACGAGAAAAACGGAATGATTGAAGGTACAATCGGTCGGCAAGTAATAACATTCTCTTTGGAACTGACAAGCTCCGATCATTTTCCCATCAGTTTGAGTGCACTCGGTCGTCATTTATTTTCGCAAATACTCTAACCGAGGCCGAGGAGAATATTAGACGTCCTATAATATATCAGCGTTTAATGAAAGAGATCGAGAAGTGTTCAATTTAACCAAGGCTGACAAATCCCTATTTTATTACGAGCTTTTATTAAACAATCGCGTGAACGGTAGACTAAAATATACCGAATTTTCTCGCGAAGTTTACCTCTTATTTATGAATTCTACCATTGATTTCGAACTTTTTTTTTCATAACGAAAAGTCATCGAAAGAAGCCATCGCATTCACGTCGTGAGTTTTCAATTTTCAATATAAAGTATCTTCTTAAAAGTCTTTGTCTCGAAAATAATCTCGAAAAATCGGATTCTTTCTTCGACGCACGACTGGCTTCTTCTCTTTCAACCGTCCTCCTCTCTTCTTTCTTCTTCTTCTGTTTAAAATATCGACGTGAAATATAATGAAAAGAAAACAGAATATCCCATTGCGCTTTCTCTCCATTCCCACCCTACGTTATTATAATTTAATTTATACCGACCATCATTATTAAGCCAGATTTATGGCGAAATTCTCGCGGGAATGCGACGATACGGTCGATACAGACCTCTCCTACGGATACTCGTCGATGATAAGATTTATCGCGAGCCACTGAGCGACTCCATTCCCGTCGCTTGAAAGCAAAACGGCTAAACGGATTTTAAGAGACACGACGTAACGTAGTCCGACATATTTTTAAGTAACAATCATCTGTATCATCAGCTCCTTTTGTAAAAGCAAAGCGTCTGTTGACATGACGAGTGAGAAAAGAGAAGCAGCAAAGTAAACAAGTTTGTAAACGTAATGTAAAATTGATTGTTTGGAGTGGAGAGGATATTTCGAAATACACACAGACGATGAATCGTGATAACATGACGCTTGAAATAGAAAACTCAAGTGGAGCATTTCAGCGGCACTTTTGGTCAAACTTTTAACAATAGTTTAAAAAATTAAATTGTTGCGCTATCTGCTGCTCGAACTGTACGACAGTATGAAGGACGTTATAAATGACAATAGGTCATACGCACATCGCCGTAGGACCTGTCAAAATATTCGGAATTACATTTTGACGTATGATTGACATATAACATATAGAGTAGAAACTTCGTTCGAGCATTTCAATTAATAACTACAAAAAGGTGCGAGATGTATAACTCAAAATTGACAGTTAATTTGAATATTTAAATAAAACGAATAGGATATTCAAATATAGAAAATGAATAGAAAAGAGAGGAAAAAAGAGAAATATCATTTGCCCTTGTACATAAGCGAGTATATAATATTAAGTGATTAATTTCTATGATTTTTATAATCATCAAAAATTTAAAAAAGAGAAAAAGAAAAGTTTTTTAAATCTCTTTCTAGTTTAATCTCTTTAGTTTGAGATTAAAAAATCTTTTTTACAAACAAACCATTTGCAAATTTTTAACAAAAATCAGGCGATACAAATTCGTGAAAAAGAAAGGAAATTCAATTTTTGCTTTTCGTAAATTTAGTATATAAAGTATAATAGAAGGAGAGAAGAGATGGGATGGAACCGGAGATGCACAAATGGAAATGGAAAGCTACTGGGAATTACATATGTATGTACCAATTATTGTCCTAATTCTCATACAACCATATATTCCTATGCGGTATACAATATATAATGTATGTGTGTGTGTATAATAAAAAGAACTACTAAAACGTCAGTGCATTTCTATACGTCTTACCTGCATTGAACACGATCAAAAGATCGCTTTGACTGAGAGACGACTTTAAACGGTACATCTTGTCTATAGATGAAGCGATACTTCGCGTTTCCAATTCTTTACGACTCCATCAAAGCATTTCGAAAATTTCACGTCGCTTAAAAAGACTTTTCGTTTAACTATCTATACACCAACGTCTATCCAACTTGGACAACAATTTGATCGAGTACGATAACGATAATAAATATGAATCAATTTTCAAAGTCGTGTTCATACGTGAAGATATATGAAACAAGCCTTTGATATTTTGTATTGTATTCATTTTTTTCTAAATAATACGTATTTCTGGTCACTTCTCTTTTCGTCCGTATAAATAGTTATTATAATTCTTCACTTTAATAAAAATAATTTTACAGTATTTAAAAAAAAAAAACCATTCGTATCTATTTCATCTTAGAATTTAGCAAGCATTCATTACGAGTCACACCCATCACGAGATCGTAATGCGTCATCTGTACAATGGGATTCAGCGATCGGGAAATAAGAAGCTCGTGACGAGGAATTCGAAAACGCGAGAATTCGCTGAACGCGAATTTATTTCGAGAATTAATATACGTGCTCGGTGATCGTAGATAACCCACGAATTAATTAAAGACACCCGAAATGTTAAAACGCTATTAGCCATAGCAATTTTCAGTTGAATAAATTCTGTATCTCTCTCATCGTTAAATGTGCGATATTCCTGTCGCGCGAATAGATCGCGAAAGAATATTAATAGACTATTATTTTTTTCTCATACATCGCTTGATAGCCGTGCATTCAATGCTATTTACGAGTTCACCTCCGCTCGTAATACTTAACTTAAAAATTGTATGAGTTTTTATACGAGCGCGTGGATATATTAGAGAAAAATATTAAATATATAGTAAAGAGCTTGCTCTCTTTGTGCGGCAAGTAATTTCCCGGGTTTTAATCAATAAATCTATCAACCGCTCGCAGTTTTTACTTCCTCTCGATGTCATAATTATTAAAATAACCACATAGTGACGTAATTCAACGCGCGCGCGCGCGCGCGCACGTATACACTTATGAGAAACATAATCTCTGCAAAACAAAAAAAATCAATGAGGTAACCTTTACGTATCGACGCGATGCCCTCCCTCCTCTTTCCGCTATCTCCTTTTCACCCGCCCATCTTTAACGCTCGAAAGGAAGCGCACGCGTGTATAATCGCGTATTTACGAGGGTGGGTAGGAGGCCAGATGGAACGCACCTTTTCCAGAAACGTGACGCCTACCTCGAGGAAAATGTACGCTTGATCGTGTCTGCCGGGGATAAGGGACGAGACCGCGAAATTAAAAAGCTTCAAACGTACACGCCGCGGAGAGAAAGAATACACGAGAAAACACGAAGATCAAATGCGCGAGTGGGTGGACATTCTATATTAGATCGGATACGGCGGTGTCGCATATAAAAATAACGGTGCTTCGATGACATTACAGCTTGAGCGCACTCATAAAGGAAGATGAGGCCCGGCTGATCGCGTAATCGGGCTTGCGAGCGACATATACGGCGGGAGGATTATATAAAACAAGCGAGTCGCTCGCGAGGGAGAGATCAATGGAAGGTAACGGAAACGCATCGAGCCGACCGAGTGTCACAATGCGCCACGTCACCCCCACGCAAAATGATCTTGTTTTATCTATCCGGGACGAGAAAAGGCGCGTTGCTATCCTCTTAAACCGCGTTTATCTTCGTTCTACAGCATGATTTACGCGAATAGAGTATAACCAAATACGAATAAATTCAATATATACAAGGTAGAAAATAACAATTTGCTACCCCCTTGGAGCTTAGGAAAAAATGCAACGCATCCAGATCGGCAAGTCCAAAACTTTATTTAATATGCCTTCCCCAGTTTCCCTCACAGCAACACTAATTTATTTCAGAATTTATTAAAATTCTATTCCAAAAGATTAAGATCTGCGAGGGAGGTTGGGAGAGAGCATACTGATTACTGACACTGTAAGCTTGTATTAAATAAAGTATTAGACTTTCACGCGTTGCATTTTTCTCTGGATTCATAGCAAATGGTTATTTTCTACCCGGTATAATCTCACGCATATCCCTTAAAATTGAAATTCGCGACATTGATCGTCGCGAATGATTCCCGAGTGAATATTCATCTGGCGGATATGGACGATGTAACCGGAAGCTGCGCATATCGATCGTGGAAATATATATGTGCATATATATATATATACATATACAGTACTTTCGTGAGGTGGACGACTTGAATCACGGCGTTGCATTTATTTGCGAGAGAGCGAAATTAACGCACGTTGTATCGCGAGCTTTCCAGAGTCATATGAAACCACGATTCCCGAGGCAATAGTCACGGATACACTCTCTCGAGCTTTTATCGAGTGGCCGAGCATAAAGCGATATTGCATAAAGGACAACGAGTCGTACCGAGCTCGGCCCAGCCGAGTGGCTCTCGTTGCGTTTCCGTTAAATGCATTTAACGGTGCGAAGGAACTTCTTCCTTCTAGCAAGAATCTCGCTCTGAACTTCTTTGCCGTTCACTTTTACGGCCGGAAAGAAAAACCGAGCGCGCGATTCTACGTGTATCCACAATATTGCACTTTGTCGACGACGTGCTTCTGGAGCGGGAAACGTCGCTCCTTCGTTGCGTTAAATGCGCGCTTTCGTCTCATTTCTGTACCGAATGATGGCGTCGAAATTATATTTCGCGACGATGATACGAAGTTGCTTAAAAGCGTATAAAAATTTTAATTCAATGTCGAAATCATCGAATCGATTTAATTTTCGCTTGGATTAGATTTTCATTAATTTTTATATTACTTGATTGTACGAATTTGACTTTTTAGTTGAATCGAAAATAAAATCATAAAATAAGATGACGATAACGAAGCTCATTTAGTTTACAAAAAATTGTAGACGTACGACAATATAATGTCTTCGTGATTATCTCAATGTAAATAATTCACGTACTAGCTTATGCAAATATTTATTGGTTTTCCGCGGTATTATTTGTCTCTGCCCGCAGAGATACGATAGAAAATGTTTTCTCTCGTGTTTTCTTCTACTCTAAGTAAGATAAATACAGCTGTGTACAATCATGAGTTAAAAACTACGGGTTGATATTTTATTATGTAACGGAGTCCGATTTACGGACGTGATTCGTGAAAAAGTTTCGCGACAACTTTAAATCCGCCCACGATGATGTACGCGAGTGTTCCTCGGTGAAAAACAACGCCGGAACAGCATACAAACCATATGCGTATCGAGCACAGAGGAAAATGTCAACTTGTGTAAATATAATGGCGGATTCAATCCGCGCATCGTACGTTACATATACATCATTGACGTCCGCGCGCTTGATTTCATTTGCTTTTCTTCGTACCTGCTAAAATCACAGTAATGATTTTCCCAGCTGGAGTAACCCGCGATTGCGCATTTTTATATAAACGAAAAGGGAGAAGTTGCGAGACGTTCGTTTCATTTTCGAAGATTTTACGCGATGTCATGCATCTGTTTTACACGTATATCGCAAAAGAGACACGTGTCTTTAAAAAAGATCGCGGTTGAATCCTCCAATCAAAACAGCAGATTTCTACGTCGAAATCGTAAAGCGCAAGCATTCGAATAAATTATAAATTAATTTATAATATTATTTCGGGATAGGATTTTCAAGAAGAGACAGATCAACGTGTGTACAATAATCACGATTATTCTTATAATGGAATCTTTTGCGAAAGAAGCGGGTAAGGAATGTTTTTCGATGCAATTATTAATTACCGACAAATTTATTCGTTGTTAGCGAAAAAGTATCTTACTCTCGGCGCAACGTTAGCGAAAATTATTGCCCGTTACCAATATCATTAGGCGCGCCATCGAGAAAAGTTTAATGCCGTAAAAGTTTTCCCTCGAAAAGCGAAACAACGGGCGAAGCAACGGCACGTTACGCCTCGTAGCTTTGTTCGAATGAGAAAATGGAATTTCAAACGAGAGAACCCCGCTCGGAAACTACGGCGTTTTAGCACTTGGGTGAAAACGGAAGACTTACAGCTTTCTCGTAAGATAAAACGCGGACTTACTGCATTATACGCAATGCTTAGTAAATAGCACCAGTTCTCTTAATACTCGACTTAATTCTTTCATTGTGTAGCGTTTTCCGTACGCAAATTAATGTGTGTGTGCGCGCGCTAAGATTTTTACACCTTATTCTTTCTGTCTCGACAATAAATTTTAGGGACCTGTTGAATAAACTATAAAAAAATAATGAAACAATAAAGAAAAGTCACTGAAATATATCTCTTATAAACCGACTTTCTTCTCCATTTTTCAGCGATTAAGGATTGCACTTTATCAAAGTTAATTAATATAAATTTATGTTTAATCATCATAAACCTGTAGTTTGCACATTAATTGCTCGTTTAAAAAATAAAACGATACGTCGGTTTATATATATATATATATACATATATTATTTTTTCTATCACTAATAAACCATTAGAAAGACTCAAAGCCTTATTGGCAAATCTTAATCAATTACGTATTGGCTGAATTTTTAAAATTCCGTGCCTTTTAGTAAGCGCTTCTCGTAATCAATTTTGTTCAATAAAAGAGAGAGAATATACCATGAAGACGAAGCCATAAACTTCTATAACTTTCCCAAGTAATATTACACACAAGTATTCATCGTAGATCTTACTGACGCTTATAAATCTCGAGTTAAATTAAGCTCGAGAATCAAATATAATCTGTACATTTATTCGCGTTGAGGATTTCTTTCAATGTGTGTCCAACTGGGTTAATTATCTCACTTTACAGTGTAGGCGTGTCAGCTCTGTCGTTGATACCGGCCCCTGCTTTACTTTCGATCGTAAAGTTCAGGCCAATTGTACGATCTGCAATGGATGCCACGACTGATTAATTATGCGCTCAAAAGAGACGTGAAAGGGTTATTTCTTTTTCTACGGAGCTTCGAAAGTTACTCGTTAATTATCCAAAACTTTGATCATTTCGTTACGAAAATACGAAATAACTGATGAAAACAGTTCTGGAGTTTTCAGCCGACTTGTTATTATTATATGCATGCATAAATACGTATAAATACATGCGTATAATAACGTACTTATTACGCTTATGTGGCGAGAGCAATTGGATTATTTACATCAATTATTGGCTTTACGTGCATTGCTATTCAAAATGTTTAAGCTCGATAATAAAACTCAAACGTTTCGATGCATCGTAATATAAATTAAAATGCGACAGAAAGTTTCAACGTATAGTTGAGCGATTATGTGCAATCTTTTTTCTGTGTTTAAATATTGTTATATAAATCTCCGTAACTTTTTTTATTACTCTCAATTTTTTTGTTATTCTATTTTCGCGAAAATATTTGAATTGGAAACAAAGACGCTCCGATACTTTTTGCGAACAAAACTTATTTCGAGTTTTAAAACTTTTATATCGCGTAATAGAGCGAACTTGCACATTTCTAAAGGATTAAGATCATCTATTATATACGGAAAAGAAATTGCTTCTTGCAATAAAACAAACTTTTAATACAAGTAATTATACATTAAACAAATTGTGGTTACAGATTTCATGAGAGATCCCTTCCGAAAATATTTTAATCTCTCTTTATTTAATATATATATAAAAATATATATATCTTTATATATATAATTTTTTATAGTGGAAATCATATGTAGATTTAGATTGTAAAGTATGCAAAAAACAAACACGCCAAAATACAATAAAAATCAAACGAGAGTAGATATGTTTATCATAAGCAAACGAACCTAATCCAAACAGTTTTATTCAAAATCCCTGAGTTAAAATTTTGCTCGTATTTTCAATTTTCATTTTCTCACGTTTATGGATTCTGGAGGATTTCGAGGATTTAATTTAAATAGAAATTTAACTTCTATCTTCGTATCTCAAATAGACAGTAAACGAACGATTTTCCGCTGTAGATTAAATAGTTTCATACGAAAATCTGACTACTTAAAGGTATCAAATTAAATGTTAGATTGTGAAAATTAAGATAGAAAGTAAAAGAAAAATTTCGGGAAGCCCCAATTTATCATTCACGTGCGCATCATCGTATGAAATTTATGATAGAACGTCGCTCCTTTCCAAGGAGAACTTCCCTCTCACAAGAGAGCCGTTAATCCTCCCGATGTCCTTAACGTAATAATTAACTCGAAGATGTACGCGCGCCATTTCGTCACTCGATCTCCCCGCCGCTTACTTATCAACCGTCCTCATTAATCTCGCGGGCACGACGTACGCGTATCGTAACTTTCATTAGTCGGAATAAAGGCGTGTGTTAAAGCTCGCGGAAACGTGTCCGAGGATCAAGAGCAGCTCGAGGGAATCTAGCGTGGCTCGTAAGGGCGCGTTTATCGTCGGCCGCCATTTACGTGGCGTAGAGTAGTGCAGACGGATAGATGGGAAGATAGGGAAGATTGAGAGAGATGTGTGTGTGTGTATGTGTGTGTGTGTGTGTGTGTATGTAGAGAGAGATAAGTATAGGGTGGCTGTGGAAAATTCTTCGCGGGCGACGATGCTTGCTCAGCGTCGGCGTAGTGAGATTCTCACCGGCGGAACACCCCTGACCCACCTGTTACTATCGGCAGTCTATCTGACCACGCGAAAGAGAAAGAGAGAGAGAGAGAGAGAGAAAGAGAGAGAGAGAGAGGGGCGGAGAAGGAAAGAAAATCCGCGCCGCGCCTCTCGTTTCACATGCGTGACCTTTTGCGATTACGGCGAAAAATGCGTGACTGTGGAAAAAAAAGAATCATTTATAGCAGCAAGTCTCCCCCTAGTCTGTCTCTCTCTTTCGCAGTGTCGTACCTGCCTACTACCACGAATTTGCATCCCTACACTCCTCCCTCACTTCGTGACTTGCAGCCCGTAAAGATGTCCGCATCAGCTTGGACCCTAAGCGCGAAGCAAATCCCTCTATTTTTTTTTTTTTTTTTATCGTGCTTTGCTTTGCTCGTATTTTGCTTAATTCTTGTGCCAAGAACATTTCTTAGGAACGTCTTGCCTCTTATGGAAACAGCAATTTTTATATTTTAATTAATATCAGAAAAATATTACAGTCTTAATATTATAAATATAATGCCTGTTATAATTTTTATTTCAAAGTAATTATATAATTCTTCACGTCGTACCTGGTTTTATGCAGGAATATAACCTTCTTAGCAATATCGGCCGATCGCTCTCAATAGGATCGAAAGAATATATATAATCATCGGAGACGATCAATCATCAAATTAATAATCGAGATTTAATATCGGAAATAAATTAAAAAAGACTTCCCCGCATCAAGAGAGAGAGAGAGAGAGAGAGAGAGAGGGAGAGAGCGGGACGGGTCTACGAATGACCCTGTACCTTGTCACCGATTACGATCCTCACGGGCATGATGTTACGTCGCATCGCGGCACTTATAGACAATTACGTCGCTCGTACGTCTCGATCGTATTGTCGCAATCGTATCGTCCCCCGATCGCGAATAACGAAGGAGGCGACGGCGACGGCGACGGCGACGCCACGCATATCACAAGTGGAACGTGTCTGGCTCGAGTCAGACGCGCGTCCTGTTGCGCTTGGCGAGCGTACGACTAGTGCGGCGAGTGAGATCACTATTGGTCCGACTATAACGGAGTCGCATCACTGACTGAGGCCTTGCCTCATGCGGGCACCCGCGTCTCCCACTGCTTCCGCGTCGATCCTGGCTTTGGCGGAGCTCGGGAACACATTGGCGTCACCTGGCGCCGCACGATGGAAAGAACACCCTGCCACGCGAAAAGAGAAACTCGAGCCAAAATCGCGGAACCATGTCATCATTATGTAGATATAAAAAAAATCTCGGAGAGAAAAGTGCCATTAATATTACAACGTGATTGAGAGAGTGATTTTGCTGATCCCGAAACTTGAGTTTTAGAAAAGATCTTTGGTCTCGTAAGTAACACATTATTTAAAGAAAGACGTTATAGATATTGTCTCAGGTATCCCGTTTAAATATTGTATACATATTAACTTGACGTTTATTTAATTCCCCAAAATTTTAATTATATATATAATAGAAAAGCGATCAGGTTTTCAAATAAAAAATATATAAAAAATCTTACAGTATAATATTATATATTTTTAAAGAATTTTATATTTATAGAAATTTTTATAAGAATTATTATAGTTAAGATCAACGTTGCTTCTCAGCTAAAGATTAATAGTTGTCAAATTAATTCGATCTATGGCACGTTCTTTCAAAGTGTTACACTTGTGTTACACGTACAAATTATTATAGTTTTGCTATATGCATCCTGTATCGGTTTTCCTGTCAAGTCCGTTTATATCTAGGAAAACGATATGTATTACCATAAACGATATGTATTACCGAGAAAGTTTGCCTGAGACGCAAGGTGGAACGTTTCACGACCGAAAATCCATATGACATATCGAGTCAAAAATTTTCTTCTTTTTCATCCTCAATTTTTTATGTGTTTAAGGATTCTAGAAAATTTCAATACACTTAATTTATATAAAAATTAAACTCTTATATTTTGTGTAACAGTAGTTTCCGTTAATTTATTTTACGCATTGTTTTTCATTTTTGTAATTATTATATAAAACACACACAAAAACAATTCACGACATGTGCGGTGAATACGATCTTTTTCGAAAGTCCGAAAAGTAAAACAGAGTGAACTACAAAAATTTAATATTTTTCCAACGTTTGTTCACAAAATCGTATATGATCGAAAGAGAAAACTTTTTATATATTTATATATTTAATATATATTTAAAAATTTATATATTTATTATATATTTAAAAAAAAAATGGAAAATACGACAAAAAATACAAAGACCAACAGACAGGAAATAATATGTAGATTACAAAGAAGATTTTTATAATGTAACAACTTGACATCGTTGGTCTACATTTATAACCGGCAGTCTCTTTACAGCGGATCAATGAAACAAAGAGAATTGTCCCGTTCTCATTTGTCGAAATTTACAGGGTATATCGAAAATATGTCAGAAAACGCCAGTGGCATTATTTCTTCTGGTTCCCGGTATCGTAATTTTATAAAGGTTGTTGAAAACATCGAGAGAAAGGAAAAAGATAAAAGTCACGTTATTGAACTTCAAGGAAGTCGTAGTTAAAGTTTTCTACGCTTAAAGAACCACTCCTATTGCGCAAAAGGACGAACAATATCGACTAAAAGCTTCCAAAGTGATAAAAATTAATGTCTTTTTTTTATTGTCTTGATTATCGTCGTAATGAAGGATTCGAAAACTAAAGTTTAGCTATATAGAGAGTCTCCCGAGAATAATGTTCGATCTAACAAATTATATTTTGTATATCTTTTTGATCTTTTATGTCTCTTGAAAGTTTCACGCAAATTTCCTACGCTATGTCACACGTAATTTTAAATACAAAAAAAATACTTAAACTAATGATGAGCCATTAAACGAACTCGCATCCCGGGATTTGACAGGACGCACGTGACACACACCCACGCTCGCGCGCGAAAGTAATGATGCCGCTGAGATGACATCGCCCTCGCTGAAGAATCGGATGTCATTCATGCCGATTTTCAACGATGAGATGCATCCTACACAAGAGTTCCCTCTATTCAAGATCATTCATTATTCGTCGGACAATTGATGCAATGAAAGGTGCCGGGAGTCTCCCTTCGTCGTCGTGAGAGAAAAGGAAAGAAGTAAGGTTTTTGGCAGCTGGTCGTAAAAAATAAAAAAAAGACGGAATCTTGCTTTTAGTTTCGGAAGCTACCTGGCTACACTTTCGCGAGATATTTGAATCGCGATATTTAATAGAACAATATTTGTATCCTTCCATTCCGATTTTTCCTAGTATATTTCGTCTAGTATATTTTTACGTATTTACGTTTGAACTTTTTTTCATCGTCTACTGCTGACTTTGCGACGTAAATAGAACGTTAGCAGACAAATATCCTGCGGTAATGCTATGTGAATAGAGATTGATCTCATACCGCTTTTATTTTATTTACAATTAGTAAATATATAAAATCTATATAATGATGCAAAATTAAATATCGGATTATATAGTAAAACGAATGCATTTAACGTGGAATCGCATCTGCCATTTTTTTCTATTTTTGATTCTGTATCGACAAATTTAAATAGAATAAATAATTGATAATTATTCCTAAAAATATATCAAAAGTGAACGATTTTTCATTCAATAATCATTTTTGATAAAATGTGTGTCAAACTAGAATTTTTATTTATATTTTTGTAGAGAACGCGTCCCAGAGAGATCATTGATTTTTACAAAAAAAAGTGTTTCATTTTACACACTGCATCCAATTAAAAACTGAGGTCATTTTGATTTTAATCAATTTCAATTTATATTAATTTTTATTAATTAAATCAACTCTATGTTTGGTAGCAGTACTGATTTATATATTTCCATCACAAGTTTAATACATCAATTAAATCTTTTTAAACGCCAGAGCAATTAATAATCATTCTACTTTAATGAACGGTCATTTTTAATTGATTCCCACACATATATATACATTCCCCTATTAATTCTTACATGTTATTAAACGATCGATATTTTGTTAACTTAAACATTTGATAAAAGATTGTTAGAATTTTGCGATATTGTTCTTCTATCAGAGAGCGATTATTTCGTTCGATCACTTGTTGCTCTAAAACGTGTCGTCGCGAAGTTGACTCAGGTTCCACGTATTATCAACGGCGTACATCGACGTTCTTGCCCTATCTCGGGGGTTGCTCGGGTACTGCTAAGGGAAACTTTATCGATTATGACCGATGGCAGCTCTATTTCGTCGGGGTTTACCGACTATAAGCAGTGCATCAGAATCACCCTAGTTTACCGACAGACGAACCCTTCTACCTAGTTCTACATTATACTAAAAATAATAATAATAATTCATGACTATATGAACAATAACAGTAATAAATATATCCATGCCAAGTTTTATTTTTTAATTATTCTATTTTTAAATATTCTTTCAATTATTGCTTTTCTATTTTTATAACGTT
This sequence comes from Cataglyphis cursor, assembly GCA_039654345.1. Lineage (NCBI taxonomy): Eukaryota > Metazoa > Arthropoda > Insecta > Hymenoptera > Formicidae > Cataglyphis > Cataglyphis cursor. The sequence goes on from JBCEZX010000075.1 coordinate 5,653,090, forward strand.
TCATTAAATTAATCGGCAAAATCCGTCTTTATCTCGCAAAAATATCTGTATTTAAAGATAATCAATTTTTTTTCTTGATACTTGTTAATATAATTTAAAGATAACGATAAGAGAAACAGTCGTATAAAATTATCATTAATTATAAGATTGATGGTGGACGATAAATATGCGTGACAGCAAGTGATGTTGTTCATTAATTCAAATTACATTAACCATTTAAAGAATAATGGATCATATGATTTTTGAAGCGTGACGTCGCGTATAAGCGCTCTTTACTTAATTAAATCCTCAGGAGGTACGGCGCCAATACACGCTTGTATGTCTATTTATAAAAGTAACATTTAAAACAATTTGCCTGATTACATTGCTGTCCCGTCATCTCGTCTGAGATCGAGCATTATCAAACGCCATGCTTCCAGATTTAAAAAGTCATCCTCTCGTTTATTTGATTTTTTTAGCAAATTTAAAGTCAACTTCTTTTGTTGGCTAAAAATTTTTAAAAAATTTTTAAAAAGATCATTGTTTGGCATAAAAGTATTTCCGAATCTTATCATTGAATATATTTTGCAATTATAGATAATTATAATCCTCTCTCGTTCTTCCTCAAATTAATAATCTATCAAAATTCACTTAAAATAAAATAAAGAATAAAATTTTTGCATCTTCCAATAGCTTTTTGCTTTCATTTAATGTTTATATACGATCTTTCGAAATTTTTTATCAACAAAACCTCGACCTACACCCATTCCAAATGGGTCAAAGAATCTGCGGATCAAAAATGGCCTAGTAGGTCTAGGACGCTACATATGTATGTGTGCGGTGCAGTCTCGTCGAGCACATCGTTACGACACAAAAACGCTTGTTCAATGGAAACCTACATGTTTCAACCCCGTTCATCGTAAAAGTGGACATAACTGGGTCTTAGATAGGAAGCTTTTGACTTATATGCGATAGTCGAACCGATTCCTCGGAACGCCATAACTCGGTAACAAACCATGCGTAATTCTTTGGTGAAAGAGAAAAATCACATGCTAGAGAAGCAGAAACGAGAAGAATAATGCACGGAGAACGATAAGAACGTATTTCTTATAAGAATACGTATACCATCAAATTTGAATTTACGTCTTTCGTGTAAGGAAAAAATTTCCAATAAATCCAATAAATCAAACACACTAAAATTTTATCATTAGTCGCATCCTGTTATGTGTGTGTATATTTATCACAGATATTTAAACTTCAACGTTTAAAAAGTAAAATGCAGCGATTTTAATTTTTGCTATTTTACTCCTTTTTCTGGCACAATTAATGTTGGAACAATCGTTGACAATTTGCCCAATATTTCAATCTCATTTGCATTTAATTTTGAAATTTAATAGCATTAACATCCAAAATTTCGTTAAAATCAATCAATAGATATTACGCATCTAATTGACATTCATGACATTTGAAAATTGAATTTATACTACATTCAGAAGAAATAGTTCAATAATTTACTGCTACATAAATGCTATTTTAGTTGATATTAAAAGAGATATATCGATAGTAAAAATGTAGTAATATCATTCATCACAATAGATAATACATATATCTTTTTATACATGCACATAAATCCAAAAGTTATTATAAAAATAAATTAAAATTTTACTTATCCTATCTTTGTTGCGAAAAACGACATAATTTTAATTTATTTTAACGACATATATTTTTATTTGAATTTTCGCACTAATTACGAAATTTCCATTTTACGTTAAATATCTAAAATCCCATTTAGAAAAGCGAACTTTTGGAAACGATATGATTTTACCATTACGTTACCCTTGCTACCCTGTTTTAATTCTGGCATAAGTTTCTCATAATTTTCTCTAAAACTTTCTAATTTTTTTTTTCATTTTAACGTAAAAACACGACTTGTTTTTTAAAAAAATTCATGTTTTTATTAAAATTTTTTTTAAATTTTAATTAAAAAAGACTCATATATTTACGTTATTAACGTAGATTTTTGTATTTACATGCGAATAAAATGTATGATAAAGTTATATTTTAAAAAATTTATCTTATTTTTTGTGAAACATTTCCTCTAGCTTACCATATAATGAATAGAGAAAGTAGAGCAAGAGAGAAAGAGAGATCAAGTGCTACATACAACGGTTGATTTCCCTCTCGGCAGTAGAACGCATTTTCTCTCTTGGAATCGACCAGATCCTTCAACAAGTGCGGTTCTTCTCTCCGTTTCTGATTGTTAATCATCGATCTTACATCTGTGATAGTAGCGTGGAGTATACTAATGGAGGCGAATCACAAACAAACGGAAAGAGCATGTATTATTAAACAAGAGCTGATTCATTGCTCGGAGCTTAATTCGACGGATACTTTCAGTGGAAGATATAAAAAAAGAGGTCCGTTTCTTTTTCCTTTATCGTTTAATGTTTCAATGAGTGCTCGTTGCGATAAATTATTCTGATCGCGCATATTTTTATTGAAACTTTTTGAGACGGATCAGTCAGTCTTCGCTTAAAGAGAATAAATTTATGCAAAAATTCTATTTTTATTTACATTTATAATACATCCATATCGTGTTCGATATCGCGATAACGATAAATGAATCCAGATGTATATTTGTATGTAATCTCTGTGACCTCTCGCAAATTTGAACAATTTTGTCAACGATATACGATATATTTCATTAATGAAATCGAGCAATATAAAAATAGTTTTTTCCGAATATAAAAAAAAAACTACGATTATTTATTTTAGTTTTTGACATCGAATACGATTGCGACCTTTAAATTACTCCAAAACGTTATAAATTAGAAAAATTTATGGATAAAATTGCAAAAAATAGCTACATATTTTAATGTTTTTTATCATATTTCATAATTACTATATGTAATGTGTTGGAAAATCCGAAATCGTATTCAGCATCAAAAAGACTGTGGGAAATAATTACTTTTTTCTTATTTCTTTGTTGTTGAGTAATTAATAGCTATTTTAAAATTCAATACGAATACAAGACCGAATGCACTAATCTTACGATAAACTACTGTAGATATTTAAATATAGATATTGTTTACGACACTATTAAAAAGTATTGATCGATGGCATTTCTCCGTCAAATTACATACGCAAAGTTCTATAGAGAAATAAAACTCGCGCACGCGAACGTATATCTTCATATACGTATATTATATATGTGGCCCCCCTCTGTCATACGCAATTCTTGTGATAGGTCGATCACTACGTCGTATCAGTCGCGTCGCTTTATAGAACGCCCCCATTCTCGTTAATCAGAATAGGACGTGATGAGGGGCAAAAAAAAAAAAAAAAATAAAAATATGAGGAAAAACGATTTACTTCCATCGTCTTATCTCACCGTGTATGAAATAACGTTATATTATATTTACGCAGATCCCGAGCATCTGCGTGCTTCTAGACACGACGCGTGAACTTTATCACATTTTCGCCTGAAGGCGGAGGGTATGCGATTTTACCAAGTAGACGAGAGCAAGTATACAGCGCGGAGATTTATCTTAACCGCGAGAGAGAAAATCCGTGCATCGTCCTTACAAATACAATAATGAAGAAAAGAATAGACGGGCAATGGGCGTTACGTAAAACTCTTTATCGACGATAATAATATATCGTTTCCATCTATCGGCTATCTACGATGACGGCGCGTTACAAAGGTGACGTTTATTTTTAACGTAAACTGCGTTAACCGCTTTACGCGGAAGCAAAGGGTTATCCGGAACCATGGATCCCTTCGTGATAACAGGAGGTAACCCTACCGTAAAGCAGAATTAATCGTGACACGCGGCAACGGCGTTCGTGTCTTATCGATGGTCAGTCACTTCCACATGTCGCTACAAAAATGTATTTTGTATCAGTTTAAACGTTTTTAGTATCTTTAGTCACGTACACATATTTTTTTTATTTGCGATATGCAAATTTTAAGTTGCAGTTATAGGCATATGATTTGTAATCGAAAAAATAAATAAAAAAAAGAAAAATCACAACCGACATCTAGCAAGAATATTATGTTACCCCTATTAATTTAACCCCGCTATATAAAGTCTAATATATATTTCAAAATTAAATGCCTCAATTAGATGTTTAATCAGCTAACAATGTAAGCAAAGTTCTTTGTTTTTTGAATCATTTACTCCAAAAAAAGTAAATCTTAAATAACTTGTAGATGACAAAAAAATAATATAAAATACATGTAAAATACATATAAATTATTTAAAATACAAAATAAAAAGAGAGAGAAAGAAAGAGACAATTGAATCAAATAACGTGCATTATTTGTATTTTCAATTGGCGCAATTTTCTGATATTGTATTACCTTTGTTAATAAAACAAATATAAATAACAAAATTGTAAAGTATTTTTCAAATTTGCATATCTCTTACGTAAAATTAATTTGCATATATAATATTCTCTAATTTATTCCTGTACACCAGATATATTCCTAAACGATTTTAGATTGCACTTGAGAAATTACCAGTTGCAGTTTTTGAGGAATTACTAGTTTGAAAATAAAATATAAAATTCTGAAGCCATTTCTAATTTATCGTTCTATGTAATTTATCGTTCTTGTAGCGATGCAATAAAATATGAATTAAAGCTTCTCTTTTTATTTCACACCATGTTACACAAACTATGAAAATAATTAAAAATCATATGTCCAACACGCTTGTATCAAGCGCACATTGTCGTTAAAAGTTTTATAAAAGCAAATATTCTGCAATCGATGTTTTTATTTACAAAAATCCAGTGCAAATTAGTTGAAAGGTTTTATTGTGCGCGGGATATGAGCGAATTTTAGTACATTCTGTATTCGTGATTGCGCGATTGCACAATATGGCCAGCATACGAATGTTCATTTTATTCAAGTAGAAATATCACAATCTTGTTTTCTTTTTCTCTTTCCCTTTTTTTTTTTTTACATTATGATAATGTAATTTCGCGAAAAAAAACCCGCTATGCAAATCAGCTATAACTATTTGCGCCGACAAGCAAAATGCTTTCGAATATCTGCGGATACATATTTTTACGCGACTCGGAAGAAAATATTTATATATTTATACTTAACAACAAAATCAGTCTGATTTTTATGTTAACATTACAGATATGACATAAATTTCTCTGAAAATATGTTACATTGTAACGATAAAAAATGGTCATTTTATTACTGTCTCTTTCTTCTACATTTTTTTTTTTTTTTTTTTTTTTTTTTTTTTTTTTTTTTTTTTTTTTTTTTTTTTTTTTTTTTTATTAGAGCTTTTTGCATTCATGTCGCACGTCGCACGACGAAACATCGCATTATGACGTGTCTCGCAACGTAGCGTTTCACCGTCGAGACATCGTACGCGAATAAAACGTATATACAACGTTTAACAGATCGATTTAAAATCATTTGCAATCGCGTGAATAGCGAAAAAAGTGCGAGAATATTCTTTTCTTATACTTCAAAGCAAAACGAGACGAAGCAGAGTTTTGTCTGCGCACGTGGCTGCTCGATAAAATCGCAATTACACGAAGAACGCGGCAATTAAATAGCATTAAACGCGATTTTTTAATCCGTTGCCCATTTTGTTGTTCCAACTATCCCTTAAACTTTTTCTTGCTGCTTTTCTTAAAGTAAGATTTAATAGAAAATTAACACTGGTGAATAAAGGACATATGGGTAATCAAGAGGAAGAGAAACTTTGGCGAAACAATAGACATCTGTTTCAGAAATCAAAATCGATACACATGTATTGTTGCCCTTGTAATCATATCGTCGGTAGAGTATTCATCGATAGAACTTCGAAATTCATACTTCTTATTGATACAAGACATCAAGAAGCGTTCGATATACATAAACCAATGTAAACTCTCATAACACGGTGGCAAGAAGATAGCTAGAATCAATTACAACGAGGAACAATCCTCGCGACAGTTTGAATCCTCCACTATACACACTACAGAACAAACAAAACCCGAAATTAAATCCGACAATGTGACGTAAAAGCAAAACCTTTCTAAATGAAATCTCGATAAATAGTTTCGTTTAAATTACATTAAAAACATTTATATTACAGAGATTGTATTTTTTTCTTTCTGACTTTAAGAGCTTTTTAATTATAATTCTTTTTATTTTAAATTGCCTATAAATAATAAATATTTTTATAATTTAAAAATTTGAAATTATTTAAATAATTTCCTTAGTTTTGACTTTAACGATTTTTTTCTATTCAACTCTTTCCAGATACAAAATACGTCAGAATCCAATACTTTGCTTAGTTAAACTGTAAATTATAAGAAGAATATTTTTTGATTAATTTAAAAGTCAAATTCGTTCTTTTATTCTCATTCTCTTTAATGTCTTACTTAATTACTTTGACCACCAGTTACCCAAATTACGCGTCGCCCACATGGCTCAAATTGCTTTGCTGAAAAACTTTTTTTCGGCCAAATTTCGAGCATATAATCTCGATAGAAAAAATTAAAATAACAGTTTTCATCTAAAAATTTCATAATTTTCCACCAAGAAAAAATCAATTTATCCTCTTCCCATGAAAAGTGTAATACTCTAACAATTCGCAGCAATATATCGTGACTTCGATGGCAAAATATCATTTCGTTCTGTCACATGGAATTTACTTTTCATTTAGATAATGGACCAATCACAAAGATTACTTCTACTTGAAGAATTAACATCTTCGAGAGAGAAATATTTTAAGCGAGATACCGCAGCGAGTTCCACGGTCATATGTAAAAATGAATAATGTTTGCAATGAACAACTGGCATGTTATACGATTAGAAGTATCGCCGCACCCGGAATAGGCGCTCAGCTGGCAGTAAATTTAACTAGCGCGAGGATAGGCGCGTTTCGTGAAGTTTATCACCGAGCGTTTTACGCCCAAATTTATTGGATAAACGCGATGCCCCGATAATCTGAAACAATCGCGAGCACGCAGGTGGTGGTGCCAGACAATTTTACGACACATTTTCGACTCTCGCTCTATGCGGCCGTTGCGCAGAAGTTATTTGTGAATTTTGTAAATCGATCACTACCAAAATACATTTGGGATTTATTAAAAATTAAAGCAAGTAAAATTATTTAAGAGAAAGATCCATCGAAGCTTATAGCTTTTGGAAAAAAAAAATGGTGGTATAGGAAAGAAATTTGATTCGCATCACGTCTCGAAAGGGCCCGACTGAATCCCTTTTACCTTCAATAATCTCTCGTATCTCGAGAGATCAAAAACAAAATGTGTCGTGTTTTATTTTTTGCGTCGTGAATAGAGAGGCTATAAAATATTTTGGTCTTTGCATATGTGAACTTTTATGACTAATCGATACCGCATGGTATCGAAATAAAACTGACATGCTTAACACATTGAATTACAAAAATTCATATATATCTGAAAATATACGTCACGGTTGAATTCCATTTTAAAATTTTCAGAATTGGGTTAAACGATAATCAAATACAATTAACAATCGCGTAATATTTCGAAACAAAAAATAATTCAATTTATGATACCATACATAATTTTTAATCAAAATAAAAGTTATTCGATATTGATATTATCATAATTATATGCATAATTCGATCTAATAAATACTCTAAAACTTTCGTAAAATATACGTAAAGATTTCTCAAAAAAAAAAAAAAAAAATAATCTAACATAATTTATTAGAATTCGTAAATCGCAGATGTATTTTTTCTCTTTCCTTAGATCTACGTCGAAAATACAGTTTTCACCGTAAATTCGGAAATTAAATGAGGTCTTAGGTTACGCTAGGTATCTATATATCTCCGATAATTCCGATCAATATTCTTTGATAGTTAGCGGGCGATAAATCAATTAGCGGACGATAGTGCGCGGAACGTTTAAGCTCGGCTGGAAACAACATGGGTTACCACTCAATCGTCGGAAGAGTGAGTCGCACGTAAAGAGAATCGACCGGAGAAAGCAGCGAGTCCCGCAGGTACTGGCAAGGAAATTGGTATCGTTCTCTCTCATGCGGAAGGAAGCTAAACAAACCGCTGCGACTGAAAGGATGATAAGTTAACGCGAGCGATCCAAGTACACGTGTCTGTTGTGGATTTAATTATAAAATGAATCAATAGCGCGCGTTTATTCTTTGTCTTTCATTGTTATATTATTTTAACATATTTTTTTTATTATATAATATTATTATATTATTATATTTTTATATCATTTTATTACATTATCATTTTATCGCGTTAATTATATCATTATTATGTACAAATTAAATTAAAAGATAATAATAAGTAACAACTCTAAATATTTTTACGTGGATTAATTCAACAGAGATTTTCATTGTGTTACGTCAAACATAAATCATCGTAGCGTAAAGTATTCGCAAAAAGATTAGATTAGTCGCGCTTTCGGACCAGCAACAGAGTCTAATCATTCCTTTTTTTTTTTTCTCGTATTCAAGGATAGATATAACGTGTATAAATCATCGTTTGCGCGATAACATCGTGCGGGTAGAATCTGGCGTTATGCCAGGCTTCTCTCCTCGCGATACATATGATACGCAAAGAGGCGATTACATCGCCGATTCTCTCCGGATAGTCATATGTGCTGAGTTAGTTCAAACGTGATAATTGAGAAAACATTAGTTAAATGGGTAATTATACAAAGATTGCTCGAAAATTTCGGTATTTGATATTTTCGTAGTCAAGTTTCGATTTAAAATTCTAATTTGACGTATAATAATTACACAATTCGATTGTCTAGCTACATATTTTGATTCGATCCTGCGTATCTATGTTATTCTCACTTCTATTCGCAAAACTGTAATTAAGGCCGCGATGTGTATAGCAGACGTAAATGCATCGTGGAATAACAGAAATGCCAACATATTATGCATACGTGGTCGATAACAAGTTCGATTGTTTATTCAGGTTGATAAAAGCAGCTTTGCAAGAGTCAACCCTTCACGTTCCTTTAATTAAGTAAACTAAATGGTTTTGCGGTGACAGCGCGGTTATCATTCAAACTGGTACAGATTACAAGTACCCGAAACATAACAATTGAAATAAAACAGTTTCGAGAGAGCGCAGTCGTTGCAAACAGCCAGATAATATGTCTAACGACATCAGTTCCGTTGAATCATCTCTTTGTAAGTCGCGAAACTGGGTCATAAAATAGTCATTCAAAAATACAACATTTTCATCTCCTTCTTAGAAGAAGCAAAAATTATGAATCAATAAATGTCGAGATATTATCTTCGTATAGAAAGTGCCTTATTTCGAAAACAGACAGACAGTAGAATGGTATTTCTATCAAATTTTTAGTTGCCTTTTTTCCAAGACAAAAATTTAAAAATATTCAAATTTATACATATATATATTCGGCTCTTGTAATTTTGAACATTAAGTACACCGAAGAATAATATATATCGAGAAACGCAAACTTCCTCGTTCTTCATATCCATTTTCCCTAATATTTCCATTTTTCGTTCTCGGAATCAGTTGAGGTAATGTTGTATTAAGCGAGCATTGGAAACGCGCGGAAAGTTAATGGCAATTTTACGGAACTCGGATTTCTCTTTCCGTATCTCGGATATCGCGCGAGCGGACGTACTTTAATTGCAATAACTCATCTACAGTAACGCCCGTTTACTCTATCATCGAAAAAAAAAGGGGCGATAAATTCGCTCGGAGTGCACTTCCGTCTAATGCAAGCGTCGCGTTTATTTGTCTAGCAGCATTTTATATTTATTCGACAGAGAACATGCGGAACGACAGTGACGCGACGTACGCCTGCGAAATTCTCCTTTACAGACGCAACTCGTGCGTAAAACTGTCTTCAAATTCACGTCACAATGTGAATCGCCGAGGGAATCGATCGAGTGTATCCTCGCGATTGCAGCATAAGAAATTTCCGGTACAACAAAAATGCGTTTACTTCCCGTGCCATCGTAATTGAATCGTTTTTTGCTCGTACGTATTCCTCGGAAAGTTTTAGTCCACTTTTTTTTTTCAGTATTGTGCGGTAATAATCGAGTACTATACAATTTGCGAACATTAAGTCAGAGCTTGATTCAAGTTTCGAACAACTTTATTGAAACTATGAACTATTATCCATATTACAGAGTCGATTGAATTGTCTCCGTGTACGTATCAGAATTGTAAGTAGTTACCAAGTGCGAGTACTAAATTTCCGAGAATATGCATAATCGAACTAAATATCACACTTTGATATAACAATGTAATGCTCTTAAGACAGTTTGCTATGAACATGCTGTCTGTAAATAAAAATTAAAAACGTTAAATAAATAAAATAAATAAAATATGTTAAATAAAATATGTTAAATAAATAAAATAATGTAGATATCATAAATAAAATATATATACATATATGCAAAATATCTGGAGAGCTGTATACACACATATATATATATATATATATATATATATATATATATATATTTCAAATCCCCTCAAATTCCTGTTGAAATAAACATCGCACCGAAAGAATCCATGGACCCTTATGTCAGACAATATGAATATCAAGACGATTTCTGCTTCGATACTTGTTTCTTTAAAAAAATACTTAAAAAATATATTCCTATAAGACTATACTGCTTTTTTAAAATCACAAACACGAAAAATGTAGACAATTTCACTTATCAGTGATCTCGGTTAGTGCAAAATTTTGCAATTTTATTCACCGCGAAATACGTATATCGGAATTGCACATCTGTCACGTAGAAATATAATTTTGTCTGGCAAAAAGAGTACGTAAAAAATGTCCAATCGGAGATAGTGTAAATTGGCTTCATTCGAACGAGTATTTCTCACAAATAAAATTCCTCGCTTCCACACAAATTGGACGTAAGTACCGTGAAAAGTTCCTAATTGCGAAATGCTTTAGTCTTTAATCATTTTGTAAAATAGGTTTGTGAGATTTTCTCTTTACTAGGTTTATATATATATAAATTGAAATAATAGGTAAGTATCTTATAATCTAATTATAAACGCAGAATTTTTCAAACTAATAAAATATATTAATATTATTGTATCACCTCAAAAAATTAGATAATTTTAGATTTAAAATAAACAATATCTCTATCATATAATATTTGATTCATTTGAAAAGTTTATATTAATTTAAAATTTATTTTTAAAAAATTTAACCAAGATTTTATTTTTATTATATTTTTCACGCTCACAAATTATTTAATGTAAAAATTGCAAACTGAAACGATTAAATTATATGTCTTGAAAAAAAATTAAATTAATTTATACTCGTTATTATACCAAAGTTTTTTTAATTATAAACATAATCAGCTTGTTCCATTTTTCCAATCTCTACTTCCTTGTATGTATTGTTTTACGCGAGCGACACTATATATTAGATAGATTGATTACTGTGCACTCTCCGCGATATGAAACAAACAAGCGAAAGAAAGTGACAGATTTGTTGTGATGTGAAAAATTCGTGGGCGTGAAATCTATCATATCATACATCTCTCGAATATAAGCCGCGAGAAAGCTACGGAAGTATACTTTAATTAGAAAGAGCATAAGAGAAGATAATCGAAGAGTAATAATCACGATCCGCGGAAGCGGAAAATCGGATTTTATACCATTTAACAGTGTTTCCAGATGTTTGATAAAATTTTAATTCATATCCTTAGCTGCTTTTTCTCATACAATATATACCAGTGTGATGTAATGCACGATATATTTTTATATTCAGTTTAAAAAAGACTGAAAATATACCATATAGCAAAATGATGACTTTTATATCGTAAATAACAAATCCGGCATTTATATATATCCTAATATAATATCTAGAGATAACTAGATATTAATTTTAAAAAAATCTTGCTATAAATACGATGTTGATAATATTAAATTTTTGATATATACTTTTTTTTCGATAATGTACTTATCTCACAATGATATATAACATTTTTTTTGTATTTCGAAAAAGTTATATAAAGCACTAAGAAACTAGATTTACCGGATGTCTCAGAAGTTTAGTTGTCGCAATTTCCAACGATTTCGAAATAAGCGAGAGAATCAATTTGGAGAAAACGCGCGAGGAAAGAGCACTTTAGATAAGTGTGTGTAACTACTCGTTCCAAATTATAACAATACACAGTCACATGTTTCTATAAATTTTACAATACATTGATTGAAGACGAGCGGAAAGAGTATCGACACAATCGCGAAACGTCAATAAAAATGCGTAGACACATATACATGTGTACCAAACATGCACATACGATACACAGAGGAATATAAAGCGTTGCTTTATGCAAGTTAAACTCATTAGAGTTTCGAGGATTGACTGACACATACAACATGTATATATGTATGACATTACTTAAACGAAAATATTTCAGTACCATCACGTTAACTGTCGGAATATATTCAACTGCTTTGCGTATATAAATTATTATCATTTTACAGACACATTAAATAGGAATTTATGTTTAATATTTTATTGCTGTTGATTAAATTAATATTTTTGATATTCTCATATTTCATATAATTATAATAAAATTCCGATCCAACGATTATTCCCGACATGTTTATTTATAAGATGAGCTTATTTATATGATAATGTGCTGCAATTCTCTCTCTCTCTCTCTCTCTCTCTCTCTCTCTCTCTCTCTCTCTCTCTTTCTTTCTGTCTGTTATTTCACATTTAACTATCCCATGCCTGCGGTGTGTTCTGTATGATTATATGTAAAGTAATATAGCTCAATGATCAATATTCGTTTAATTAATTTATTGCTTACGATAATTTTCCACAACGATCTACACCTCGAGAATTATCCTGTATAAAAAAAAAGTAAAAATTTTGATATTATATTTTATTACCGGATCACAAGGAAGAGTAGAATGACGAGACTCTTATAAAATTGTATTATGGAAAGAAGGAGCGTCGCTATTCTCGAAAGAATAATCTTGAAGATTTATCATCACAGTTAACAGACAGATCAACAGATGTTCTCTACATTGTAGGACGTAAATTTTACTTGGCGATACAAAGCTAGCCAGCTTATAATTTCCATTTCTAAGAGACAATTTTTTTTTTCTTTTCGTACCGTCATTTCTCTCCGCTTCGCGAAAAGAAAAACCTACGCCCAATCACCCTACGAGAGAAAATGTTCCTTCACCATCGGCACATGCAAGAAAAAAATATGCAAATTTTCAATCGCATGCATACAAGCGTACACAGACAGACAGCCAGCGAACAAGACGTGCGCATTATATTGAATTTCATTAGTCGTCGTCGGCATCTCGTCGTCCTACCAATTTCGTGCCTCGCGGAACGCGACTGAGATAATTTCTACTCACAGACTCTGCGATAAGAAGCGCGACAATGCCAGCTTGCCGATACGATTGTTCTTCAGGCCGTCCAACGCCGTCATAGCCGACGCCGCGATTTCCATTTTTTTCTATCGCGAGAAGAGAAAGAGTATTCGTGATATTCGCGATGCGTTTCGCCACCAATCTGATCCGGGGGCTTAATCGCTCGCGGGAGAGATCTATCTCTCTTATCCCTGCTTATCCCCCGATGATGACGTATCCCTTGCCGATCCGCTGGCAGCTCATCGATACATCACGTTTCGTGATCCGATGATCCTTACAGTTTCCTCGGCCCCTCGCTCACGTTTAAAGTATAGTTTTCTTTTTTTTTTTTTTCTTTGCCTTGCGAGGAAAAAAAGAATACTTTGCGACGACAACGGGAGACGCGAATACGCGAACCCGAGGTCGCTTCGATGGATCGATTCGATGTTCCTCGTTGACGCAGGTAATTCACCTCTCCTTCGACCGCTCACTATCGATCTGACACGCGGTATCGGTATCCTGACCAGTTGATAAGCTTTTACCGGTTCGATTGGAAAGAGTTACGTTTCCGATTTCCTCTGTTAGATGTATTACTGTCTATCGATCGAGTGCACTTACATTAGTTCCTCTTGTTTTTCTTCCCTTTATTTATTTATATTATTCTTCCTTTAATCGTTTATTCTCTCGGTATCAGAAGTGTCTGACTTTAAACGAGACAAGAGTCTTTCCAAAAGAAATATCATCAGGCAGGCGCGCTACAAGCGGAAGTTCGGTTCGATGGAGAAAGAGACAAGTTTGGGGAGAGTTCAGTTATTCTATTTAACCCAATTTCCAAGTGGCTGGTTGGTTCGCTCGTTATGTTTCATTAAAGAGCGGTCGTTAAAATAATCACGCAATTGCGGTGCTCTTTAACGTCCTAGATTACGCGAGTGTCGTTGATGGGCGCGTGTAAAAAATGCAACACGCGCGCGCGCGTGTACGAACGTTGACTCGTGTATCGTATCGAACCGTGGTCTCGCACCCTGGAAATGCGCGAGTTTTGGGCGCACGCACTGGAAAATCGTGCGCTTGCTCCAAATAATCAACAACAAACAACGCAACAAAACTGGCAACAACAACTGGCGGGTCGCCGCTGGCGACGCAACAACGAGGCTCGATCGTCACATTATAAGCGAGTCCCTCGATGAATCACAAGCGTGGTTCGCGCCGCGAGTCTCTCATCGAGCTTCTCTCTTCAAGTACGAAGGCTACCTTCCCTCCGCGCGCGCACACACACACACATTCACTGCGAGAGGCTTGGGAATCTTGGCGGAACGAATGCACCGCGAGAAAGGCACCTAAAAATCTCTATCTCTTTTCCTTTATCCGATTATTCTTTTCTTTCACGACTTCTCTTCGTTGACTTCTCCTTCGTCTATCTTTTTCGTTTATCGCGCATCTAACACGAGCAAATCGAGAGAGAGAAGAGGACTCGGCTTATCTCGATGGGAAGAATAAGAAAACGAGGAAAACGAATGTCTCCGGATCGCGATCTATGATCCCTTTCTTTCTTTCTCTCTTCCCAGCAACGTCGTGGCGCGACTAAGGCGATTGTTTCGGACCGATAAATCCGCTCCGACCGCTCGAGGAGAGATCTCGATCCGTTCGTGGATGAGATCGCAAGTTTTCTTAAGAGCGGATCGTTTCAAAGGAGAAAACGCAGACGGACAGCTCCCATCCGGGCTTCGTCGCGCGTGAAAGGATAATCATCTCTGAGAAATATAGCGACAAGAAAAAAAAAAAAAAAACAACAACAACGGAGAGAGAAAGAGAGAGAGAAGACGTTGGAGCCTCCGTTCGCCAAAACGCGGACCGCCACTCTGATCGACGGTATGACCTACTCTTTACTGCTCTCAGCTGCTACCAACCCCCCAAAGTCGTACTCGCCATCCCTACTCCGTAAAGCCACCCCTATCCCCCGGCTTCACCTCCACCCCCCCCCCCCTCCTCGGAGCATAGTCGGGTAGATTCCTAGCCCGATCTTCTCGGCCGTTCCCCACCCCGTTTCTCCATCTCACTCTCTCACTCCCCCTCACCGAACCGTTCCTCCATCACCTCCTCCACCCTCGAAACCCCCACCACGGTTGTTAACCACTTCCACCCCGTCGCTCTCCCACCTCTTCGTCCTTCGACCGAACTACTCGCGTCGCACACACTCTCTCGCTCTGAAAAACTCCCGGTTTTATCGTAAAACCGTTACCGATTTTCTCCGAACGGGGTGCACACCGCCGTACAAATTCCTCGTCTCAAGACTCGGTCGAATCTTGCCCTCGGCGAGCCGATCAGTGCGAAACGTTCCCGCGCACGAGTGACTTTTTCGCGCGGCAAACGCTCGCCGCTGATGCGTGTCTCCCTTCGTGTTTGCGTCTGCATGTGTATGTATCCACGCATGTATATCATTAACGTGAACGGATCTTATCGATTGTTGTGCCGAGACACCCACGGGCGCGAGATTGTGAACCGAATGGATATAACAACAGCGTAATATCCAAACAAGAAAGTTTCCACGTAGAAATCTGGCAAGATTAAGAACTTACGAAGTAATAGACCTTGGAGAAGGCACAAATGCATATCTAAACTTAAATTTATTAAAGATACTTATTCGACAAAATCGTAGAAATGCAACGTAAAAATAAAAATAAAAAAAAAGTCTCGGAAAAATTCGAATAAAGAAGTAATTTATTACAAGCCTGAAATTTCCTGCATTTTATAAAATAGATAAATGAAAAGAGCAGCTTAAGAGCGAGATTAAAGTATCCGGAACACTTGTTAAACAATATCATTTTTTTTTTAATCGGTTGCATATATCGTTGAAATGTTTCAGTATCGGGAGAGAAGAGAACGCGTCCTTTTGTGCGGGCAGGTGACTCTCCTATCCCGAAGATAACTCATCCGATGTCGTCAAGCTTTTAGCGTGGCGCACGTTTCTCTCTCTTTTCCTCGAAATAATGGACGTTACCGTGGCATATGCACCTAAAAGTTTCGCTCATGTCGTCCCTTCACATTCGCGCACCGGCAGACTCGATTTCCTTTCTACATCTCAGCATAGACTACTCCTAAGATCCTTCGATTCGCCGCCAATTTATCGCAAGTCAGATATCTAACCAGGAGAAATTGCAAAAGTTTCACGCGAGCCACGTGTCGATAAAATCCTACGACCTAAAGAAATGATCGATCGAAGCGTGAAACGTGACCATCATTTCGAATGTCCGTGTCTTGTGTTTTGTAGCCTGCAACTCCGATTAGGGCGCATCTGGCATCGCAAAACAGTATCGCAAGGGAAACGCCAGAATGCTATACGAAACGAGCAATTATGACCTTTCCCGCTTGTCTCGTAATTTCTATGCGTATGCATTGTTGCAAAATGTGTGACGTCAAATCGTACACTGAGAAAAAAAAATTAATTTGATTAAATCCGTTCAACTAATTATCATTTTTTTAATGGAAATATTTAAATCAAGTACAATATATTAAATCTAGCATGATATGTATTTAACTTAAGATTTAGTCAAATTAACAATTTTCTTTTTCAGCGTGTTTTAGAAAATCACTGAATATTTTTTTAATAACGACATTTCTGCTAAGGAAAAATTAAATTGACCAGAGAATTTCTTAGTAAAAGGACATCCTGTGATTTTGAGATACTCTGTATAATTTTAATAATAATAATTTAAGTAATAATTTGGAGGAAATAAATCATTTTTTTTTTTTTTTTTTTTTTTTTTTTTTTTTTTTTTTTTTTTTTTGTTAAATTAAAAATGTTTACTTGAACTCCCAAAACATTTGCAAAAATCTCATCTCTCGTTATCAATAGCTTGAATAGCTTTCCAATTGTCATTCTGTTCAAAAAATTAAATACTCTTGATTACACATCTAAATTAAATACTTTTTCAATATTTTATTTTTACTTCTATTTGAAAATTAATCAGAACATCCATTTTTCCTCAATCTATTTTTATTTGAAAATGAATGGTTTCAAAAAATAGATATATATCTCTTTTAAAAAATCGATTTGTCTATACGCTTTAAAAAATAATTAAAAAAAACTTGCCCATTTTATTAGAATAAATACACCATCTGACAAAACTTTTTATTGAACCTAATCAAGCATACTTAAAATGAAAAATATTTAATATACAGATTTAGTTTCGTTATACTATATAAAAAAAACATGCTTATATGTACAATTTTTTTAGCTTTCCTTTTTAGCTATTATCAAAAAATTCTGGGACATTATCTGGAAGGTAACCGCAATGCTTTTAGCGATATTAAGTGACTCGGTTAATCTAACTAATCTAAATGTAATCGAAACGTCAAACATAAACAACCTCATCCATCTCATATCTCAAAGATTTAATTATATCAATCAGAATCTCTTCAGAAATTCTCCGAATATCTCTGATTTATTTCTACCAAAATACCTAAGTAGAAATAGAATATCTATATTTTATTTTCTTATATAAAATATCTTTTTTAAAATTATTCATACAAACTTTCTACACGAATTTTCCACACGTCTCGATTGTGCGTCTCCGCTCGTGATATAAGAGATTTCTCATAATACTATAATCGCGAAATATAAATAGCCGCCTCCGCGTGTCGCCAATCGACATACACACACATATATACGCGCAAGCCTATATATGTACACTGGTGGTTATGAGGATTCGTATCGGCCATCTGCCGCGACTCTTTCCGCGGCGAGATAACTCCGAGACTCCGAGATCTCTCCCCTTCGTGAAAGTCGATCGGGAGCGCCATTATACGCGAGGAAATGTACGGAACCGGTCGGAGATAGACGCACGGTAACTTCCGTAAACTTCCGGCCGACGATGGACGTTGATGGAACGCTTATCCGTCATCTCGTCTTTCCACGAGATCGCTCGAAAAGAGGCTTATTTTCTAGGGGATTTTTTACGCCGCCTTCGCCAGTGCGTCATCCGATCCGATCCTTAGACGACGAAGACTCCCCCGATGACTACACATCCTGGATATCGCGCGATATCGCGATGTTTCTAAAAGCCTACGGCTATCTCACTTATCGATATATCAGACGGACGATCGCGTGACCCCAGGATATTCGAGGCGCAATCACGCGTGAAAATGAGGCTGCACGGGATATCCGATTGCGCATCGATTACTTAGATATTAAATGCGAGAGAGAACTGCAATTATTTCGTGTTTCATGGCGAGCAAAACAAAATTTCTCGCTTAGAGGAAAATAACATTTTCCTCTAAGAGCTCCTTTTAGCTCCAAAAGAAAAGGGAGGGAAAGGATTGTAAATAGTCACAACGCACTTTAATCGATTATAAATTAACGCGGGAGAAACTCGTGCGCTTTTCTGTAGATTCCCATTAGCCTGGATCGAAACGTAAATTCTTGTAGGAAGAAGGGCCCGCGTGCAACTCATCTCACACCCGGATGCGGGGGAATTCGTTCGAGAAACGTGGCTAAATGAAAATTCTTAATCTTCCCGTTCCATTATCGCGCATTCCGAGATTGTTAATAAATGATGAATTTGGCGACATAAAATGTCGAGCTTAGCGAATAACGAACCAAAACAATGAAAAGAGGCAAAAAGTAATTTAAAAAATATCGCGACCGACAATTAAATAAATGAAGAGGAAAGGGGTGGTCTTATTGTATTGCAAAGTGAGTTCGCCTAATCCTTTCGTATACTCGTCGAGTATAAACGAGTTATTTCACGGCTCGCTGCGCTTAAACTGATGCTGACGAACGAGTTATCGCACGACTGAGTGACATTTATTTGACGTTCGGACGACATATCTCGTCTATCTGACGTCGCACATGACAATGCGCGTTGTCAATACAATATAGTTTAGCTTTAACATTTTCCAATAATATAGAGATGTAAACATACGATAATGTGCGAAAATGCGAAAACTCGCGCGCAAAAAATAAATATAAAATATAATATGAGAAGGTGGGGAGGGGGGAGAAGTATTTTAGAATAAAATATTTTTGCTCCTCTCGAATAAAAATTGCGAAAGAGAGCGTAATGTGCGATCCCTGAGAGTGTCCTAAAAGCCTTTCTTGAGAATCTCCTAGTCTCAAGTAGAGACGGACGATCTGTCACTTAGATGCGATCCAATCTATGTCGCTTAGCGACTTCATAAATCGACAATATGCAATCACGTACTTGATAATTATTATTATATCTGTTTTTAATATAGCGCTCTTACATATGTATATACGTAATATCGCGTAAAAATTAAGATTATCGTATTAAAAGTGTAATTTGTGCAGTTTCGTGATAATGGAAAGTGCGTAGGGATTGTATTCTCCAATGGTCGATCGTCTTTAAGCTGGACGTCATTTACAGCGCCTAATAATTTACGACATCGTATTACACCATCGCCATTATCGCGTGCATTATTTTACATAGCACACTCGCATATATCTATGTATTATGTAATACCCACTCTGGTAATACGCAAACATTATAACATCTATGTATATTGTATTTTCATATATAATTTCAAATTTACACATTAAAACGATAATCTCGGAGTTTCTTCTCAATTTCCAAAACTCTTTTTAATCGTAGAATCTTTTCTGTTACTGAAAAATCTCACGTCAATATTTTTATATATAAATTTAGCAATTTTCGATAAAAATCACAATTTCTGCCTTGATACAAATTGTTAACGACTCGGTGTTATTATCGCAGCTTTGAAAAATTCGAAGCTTCGTTTATGTCGCGTTATATAAAAAATCGAATTAGAATATAGACGTGAATTTGCGAGGTAAAAAAATTTTCCCATCACTATCCCTTCTCTCACTTGTATACTTGCTATTTTAAATTAATATATGCTCTTGATACATACAATAGCCAGCTTTACTTACTTGTCACATTTACCGGTCGTTTGTAACATCCATCCGCGATAGAATCCGGATACTTACAGGTAAGAAACGACGAGATAAATAATGACGAGATAAATAATGACGCGAGAATTTTCGCTGAAATGCGGGAGCATTCAAAAAAAATTCGGGACGGATGATAAATCGTTTGTCTCGACTCATGGATTTAACCCTTAAATCGAACCGTCGGTCAACGGTAACTTGCACTCAAGAAAAAATTAATAGATAAATAAATTTATATATATTTTTTTAAACTATAAAATATGTATAATAGCATCTCTCTCTCTGTAGATTACAAAAATATAAATTAATAAAAACACCTATATAATATTAAATATATAATGTATTAAAAAAGAAAATGTCTCTGATTTTTAATTTAATTATCTCTGATACTTTTAATTTAATTAAATATTTCCAGGAAGAGAGAGAGAGACAGAGGGGGAGAGGGGAAGGTATATATTTGAATTCAAAGATTAATGAGATGGCCGCGATGTATCGGCTATCCACGTGTGGTTCACGATATCTAATTAGATACATGTGATCAACCTGTGTGCGCGGTCCTACATCGTCGACATAACTGCCCGCTGCACGTGAAGGCTCGTATATGCGGGCTATGGATAATATTCTGGCATGTCAGCCGCATTACATGAAATGCGCATCGTCGATATTTCCCGTGCCCTTTCGATCGAATATTCGCTTTCCCTTGAAAATTTCCGCGCCCCGAACAGAAATGATTGGCGAACGCAACACGAAATGCAAATTACACCGTTGATCCGATCACGTCGGACTACACTCGAGAACTGATAGTCGCAATTACTTGTCCGAGTATTTCTCCAAACTGTTCTCGCACGGCATATTCAGGGAGGGGGAAAAAAAAAAAAATCAGTTCCGTTTCTAATTAAGAGCGTTTCCTCCGATGTTTCCCGACGTAAACAAGGAGCGAAATTTCTTTCCCGAATAATCCTAACGAAGCAATTTTCCGGATGAAATATGATTAAAGTTCTAATCTAGTTAAAGTCCGGTTATAGTTAAACGGAAACTTGCTCGGTGTACAAGCAGATTTAACCCTTTGAAATTTCGCACTTACAAGCGGAAGAGCTTGAGCTAACAACAAGTGAAAGACTTGAAAGAAAAACCTTGCTCGATACTCCCTCCAAACAATTTACATGGCACGGAAAATGATTACGCACTTAAACATCGCGTGAACGATTTCGCGCAGGATAAAATTTACTAAAATTCTGAGAAGAAAGAAGATAAAGAGTTTCGAGGCTAAATGTGAACGGCTGACTCTCGAGAAAGATCATTTCTCATTCGCGTGCAATCTTCATACGAGACAGATATAATCCAGGTCACATTTTGCGCTAAAAGTGCAACGTTACACGAATACAGGCGCCGTGAATTTCGGATTATTGATCCTTGTTACCGGCGATGCGACGGTAAACTTCTAAGTAAGACACGAAGATTGAAGGGCTGATCCGAATTGACAGACGCGGATGCAAAGGACGATATATCATCTCTCTTGTGTTACACTTACGGTGATATATAATAACAAGAAAGACGTATGTGCTGACCGATCAGATTGTCCGGCCGATGGTGACCGCATGCACTGATAACACCCTGCACTCTTCCACCCCACCCCCCGCATCCTACCCTTCTACCCCCTCGCTGAGAGTTAATTCCTATCTCCTCGCAGAATGTGACTAAGTAAGCTCTTCGCTTTTGAGTTGAATTGGATCTGAATTCAATTCCGAATTATTCTATTGGATCATTACTGTCGTATAATTCGACGATTATCGCGACGAGAAGTTGAAATTGCGTATCGTTCGACGTCGACGATTTTGCAATTTCAGCATCCAATCGAGCATCTTAAATCTTCCATCCGTCGAATTGCGACTACCTACACATAGCGATCGAGATACGCTTTCTGCTTCTTCCCGCAGCCACTGTATCGATATCAATGGCAAGGGAATTACGTGCAATTGTCGTACAATGAATAGCGAATATTAAAGGTCAAGCGCCTCTGTTGAATTTTGTGAAGTAAAATATTTTAATTGCCATAATTAAATTATTACGATTATTATCGAATTACGAGACAAAAATACTTAATTTTCTAATTTTCAAATATTATAAATGATAATATAATATATAAAATAATATAAAATATAAAAAACTTACACATGCACAAGAAAATCGTAGAAATAAATTGCGTTTTATAATCTCGAGTCTAGATTCGTGCAAGTATCGAGTCGGTACATCATGTTGAAATTGCGCGCATCTATCATACGTTTTTTAAAGGTCTGACCGTACACGATGCTTCGCAAATATTACGTGAAAAAATAACCTGCCGTAGAATACCGGTATTGAAACAAGAACAACAAACGGATGAACGTTAGGCTTTACGTATGGTTGACATCCTTCACATATGATATTTGTCACGTGCAATACGCGAGCGACATACGCACTATTATTCGCGAGTACGCCTACTAAAAAAGTGAGAGGGAGAGAGAGGAAGAAAAAAACCTATCGTCAAACGAAGATACATGCGTGAAATGTATACGCCATTATTTTGACATGATTAACATATAATTATATGATTATATAATTATTTCTATAATATTATATTTATAACACATTCATAACTTTTAATTTGCGTAATCGATACGAATAAGTTATAGGCAAAATAATGATGTGTAATAACATATCCGCTTCAAATCAGAAATTCCTGAGTCGAAAAAAGAAACTTTATATTTAAGAAGAAATTGGATAGTTATTTAAATTGGCGTTAATTTTTTTATACCACCATAAACCAAATTAAAATGTGCCTATATTTATCGAGCTAAAAACGATGTTGCACGCGAGTGTGGAAGTAAATGATTCGCAGATTTCTAGAAGATGGAATCCAATATGTGTACAGCATACAACGCAATATTGGATCTTTTAGATATATAAATCCGATCAACCGCTACGGTTTATCTTCTCAGCGAACCAAGCTCTCACGTTATACCGTTCGATAAATGATATATTCCGCGATAGTACACAATACATAATCGCATAATTCTTAAGCACAATTTCACATTAAAACTGCGCGAATTATTTTTCACTTAAAGTTAATATCTACGATTTTATAGACGTACAACAAATTTTCTTTTTCATATATAAAATAATATCTCTCGAAATCTAAATCTTTCATTGACATATTTTAGTTGCTGAATTGCATAATTAAAAGAATTTTATAGCAAACTCTGTTTCTGCTGAATTTTTCAGTCGAAATGTAGAGCCATTTTTTAACGAGAAAAAACTAGGAAAAAAATTTCACGAGCAGATTTTACATGTCCATCAAACGCGAGTTCATTTATCTCGACGAATCTAATCATAAGAAAAAATGAAATAACTCTCTCTGACTGTGATTCACAATGTGATAATAATATAAGAATAATAATATAATAATATAATAATAATAATATAATAATATAATAATATAATTATTCTAAAATTTTAATCTTCGAAATCACAGATGTATTCTCGTTTACGTGTCATTATAAATCACCTGTGTCTGTCGATCTATCATCGAGAGACGTTCCATATGCATTTTTTATTTTCCTTATCGAAATATTTCACGCTAGTTTTTCAAAGAGGATTATATCCTAGGCGTCTCAATAAATTGATCGCAGCCGATATCATGTATTAAATGCGCATCTGCAAACCACCTAAGCACCTGACGCCGCAAGACCAATATTTGCTATGAAATCCCGATACAACTACTTCCAGCGGTCGAATTCAGGGAGGGATAAACACGGTAGTGTATCGTAAACGACTCGGTGCTCCACCGAGGAGGCTGTTATCTCCTTTCCTGCCTCGTGAAAATGTCTACCGAAAACCGTACATTAGACTTACTCGCAGCTTCCACTTTCCGCTTTTTACCCAGATAGTTTCCTAACGGCTTCCTTGTACAATATTTCGCGTACACGAGCATCCGATTCGAGTCGATCATACAATATTGAATTACCATACTTTACATACGCTCTCTCTTGCACTTCTTTTCGACTGGCAAAGGTAAACAATAACGCACAGAGTAAAGTTTTATTTTTTTTTTTTTTTAAATAAATGCCGTTGTTTCTTTCGCGCTCGCTCCGCTTTTATTCTCGTAACTAGTAGCGATTTATACAGATTTTCTCGTCGCTTCGATAATATAGCGATGCGATTCGAGACTCTTCGAGAAAAAGATGTACGTTTCACTCGTCGATTCAGTCGAAAAGCACGAAGGAACTATACCCCTTTCGTAAATCAGGATTCCGCTGTCACAACTGTCATGTTCAATTCCACACCAAGTCCTATCCCTCGAAGGCCTTTGACGAGCGCGCGATTCGCATAAAGCTTCTTCAGACATTCCTTTTTGACTCGACATCGACAAAGCGTTCCTTTCGATAGCTCTGCTTTTGAACAGATATACTTGTAATACGTCTCTTTTACGAGACAGTGTAATGTCTCTTGTCTAACCATTCTTCCTAACTCTCGTCGGTGATGTTTAAAGCGACCGACCGAGATAGTTTTAATTTTTTTAAACTCGCAAAAATTTTTTCGGATTAACATTTCGCGCGTGAGATATGAATGTTGAATAATTTGTCAAAAAAATACAATATTTCTGCATATATTGATCCTACAGATGAATGCAATTTTATAGGGAGCAAATATTACAGTGTCAATAACAAATAATAAATAAAATTTTTCGAGTAAAAAAACTAAATTTAATATTTATTCGAACAATATTCGTTTCTGATTCGATATAAAATATTTGAGCTGAAGGGCGAGCGATCAGCTGATGTCGGTTAACCATAACGTCATCGACGATGAAGCTCGGGTTCTGTCGGGTTTCACCATCCGCGTGAAAAAAAACTCGCGTATCTTAATACGCGAGTCTTATTTATGGCACCATATGACGACCCCTCTTGATCCCAGTGTTTCTATACGTTTCCTCGAAGAAGAATGGATGTGAGCGTTGCGCTTCACGAGAAATTGTACCAAACGATTTTCGATTAGGCTGGTCGAGAACGGCCGAAGGAGGAGGTGACTCCGTTCACCACGAATCAATAATAACTAACTTTGAACTGATCGGATATCGAGCGGAAGTTTGCTGAAAAATTCTTGGAAAAGCTCCTAGGTTACATATAGAGTGTTCCGTAATATATGGACTATTACTTACTTCAGAAACGAATGTAACATTTAAAACAATAAATCTTATTGTAAACAATTAATCTTTTGACAATATCAAAATTTTATATATTATTATTATATATTTATATATTATTATATATTTATATATTATTATATTATTTGGATTATATGATTGCATAAATTTTTTGAATTCTCTTGTAAATTCGATTAGATTTCGTCGTCGTATATCTGCTTTAATTTACCTAATAAAAAATCGCGTTACGCTAACATTGACTGTGCAATTTTATCTAAATTCTTTATCATTTCCTGGATACTCAGAGAGAATTCTAATGAAATCCTAAATTTATTACACAAGATACATTATAAGTGCTTCTTAATAACTTTTCAAAATGACAAAAGAACGTCATAAGGCGAGAGAGTGCTCGTTCTCACATTCACGCTCGACTCTGCTATTTTTAATTCCAGCTAGCGTAATCCGCAAATATTTTTCACATCCACGCGAGAAATTGCGTCGCTATAATATCGAGCTGAAACACGACAACGGACAATTCAATCAGCTGCTGGCAAATGATGCAGAAACGATACGGAAAATTGCATTTCGAGTATTAGAAAAGACAGCTCGTCTCTCCCAATAGCGTTTCTCATTCGTTACTTCGCGATATCGAGTTCGCTTCGACAAGAGAGAACGCGTAAAAAGATTCGAATAGTTATAGCCACGCAACGTAACAAGTGGCATCTGTTGCACTCCGTCGGTGTAAGTGCTACGAAACACTTCGCGTCCCTTGGCGCGCTGCCAATTGACTCATCCTCCACCTCCATGGGATGCATGGGAAGGAGAGGAGGGTGAGGGAGGTGGGGGAGGGGGGGGGGGCAGGGGCAAAAGAGGAAAATATTGCGGAATTTATCGCGCGCGCACCGTTGCGTTTTCATAACGCCATTTTTCCGCCCATGGTTTCTCAGCGCGCGAGGCGTTGAATAATTTATCCATGTTCGACGTGATAACAAAGAAATGAGAGAGAGAGAGAGAGAGAGAGAGAGAAACGTCAAAAATCGACAAAAAAAAAAAGAGGAAAGATCATGTCGCGCATATACGTTATTTTTATCGCATGTTCCGATGGCGAACAGGATTATCTCTCGATGACACACTCGATGTTTAATCGACTCGAAATATCCGCTTCTCCGTTGGAATCGAAAGGGCGTGTGATCGAAAAGCGGCAACCCTGAAATCAGGCCCCCCCCCTTTTTGATATTTACTTTATCGCCCGTGACATCGAAAAAGCGATTACATTTTTCGTCGTACACACTTTCGCTATTTCTTTTTTCAATCTGCCGTGTGCGTAAAAGATGAGTGCTAGTTTTATCTGATAAAAGTATATGTAATATAGCTCTTAAAACATTATATAGCGCTTCAATTAAATGTTATGTAAAATGGAAAATGGATATATATATATATATATATATATATGTACAGACCGGACATCCTCTATATATTTTATGTATATCCTATACAGTTTCAGAATATAATTTTGAGAATTCGCAGTTCAAATATCGATGTTTGCACGAATATATTGCGTACGCAAAATGAACGTAGTAAATTTTCTGCACATACAATTATTTGCGTATTTTAATTATCATCGTGTAAATATCAAGTAAATTACACACAATTTCAGTATCAATCATCGGTGTTTATTTTATTAGATCTCTAAGAGATGCAGGAAATTTTGGATAATTATACGATGCAAACGAGCTTCTGCTAATCACGCCGCGCACATACCGTGCAGTACATAAACAAGTCATATCATGGGACATGCGATACGTAATCCATGTATCGGTACGCGGGGATTCTGGGATATGTGACATCCTCTCTCGCGCCCTTCGCATCAGCGAGCAACACGCCCCGTATCATTCGTGATTTACGTTCCCCAGCTTCCTGCAGCTAGCGTCGAACTTAAATATCTCGATAACACGTGGCCAATATCCACCGAAATATTATACGGTTGCGCTCTCCGCTTGCCGCGCGCTCCTAAATCACTCCCCCTCAATAAATCAAAAAGTAAATCCACCCTGAAAGTCCGCCGGAATTATCGCGCGCATTATCGAACTACAGCGAGCGCTAAGCTCCACGCCTTTGCTCTCAATTAAATTTTCTAAGCGAAAAAAAAAAACCGGAAAAATTTGTCTCTTAATAATCCTTTATGGAATCATCCCGAGATCGATGAAGAAGCGTTAAAGATTCAAGTGTATACCGAGCAGTTCTCATTAAGCGGAATAAATATATATGTATACATTTGGATACTTTTCTCAGATGCTGCTTGCTTCTCTATTTCCCTCGAAAAATAATCCCCTTTCGAGTGTGCGTCGAAAATATGATTGACACACACGAATCGCACATTGTATAATCCAGGATACAATCCGGGAAATGGGGATGTACGGCTGTGTGCAGAAGTGGCACGTCGACAGCTATGTACACATCACGCAAAGGACCGCGGTAATTTCATTAGCTTACGGTCACGGAATTCCGAGAGCTAGCTGGAAGATATAACGGCCGCAACGTGAAAACAATGGGGAACTTCTGCCGCCCACTCGCTGCTCATGCTACCTCATTCTATTCCATCCATCAAGAGGCAAAGCACCTGAATCTACTATCCTACGTCCGAAAACTTTACACCGTTGGCTATAAAATCACACCTCCAGGGAGAGCAAATTTGAAGGCAAATGCGCCGCCAAAGTCACATAAGTGACGTTCGCGAAAGAGAAATCGCATTTTTCGCGCTTAAAACGGATTAATCAAACTCGACGGACGTTGACTAAAAATATGAGAAAGCTTTGATAAAGCTGATTCTCTTTGGAAAAGTTTTAAGAATAAATCAAGTTATGAAATTTTAATTTCATTATGTATGTAATATCAATATTATCATCTTCATTGCGCGCGAAATAATATCCACACTGCTACTCGAAATTAAGTGAAGAGTCGAGAAATAATAATTTGGAGCGTTAACTTTGAAAAAGATCTCCTGCGCTCGAATATTAATTAAAGTGCCATTTCATTTTGTAAAGTAATTTTTTTCTAAAAGCAAATATATCAAAATTTGCTTTTGGGTCTCATTAATTTCACGCGCTATTACTTCACTCTAATAAAACGCGAATATGAACAATAACGTGTACTAAATTAATAATAGAGTAATACAAAGTTTGCGCGCACGTGTATGACAAAAAAGATTTTAATCTAAAAACTCGTTTTAGAAAGAGAAAATATATATCACTCGCGCGGAAAATGTTCAAAGTAAATTGAGTCTATTGGGTGATCCGCATAATCTGGCGCGGCAGTTACGTTGTTGCCTCAGGAGTTAGCAAACTATTTCCTATTCTCTCTTTTTTTTTTTTTTTCCTCGCCCGCGTCCGAGAGTGGGAAAATACAGGTGGAGTTGGTCAGAGAGAACTCAGATAAGTTGAATAACTTCCTTACTATTCCAAGTGTAAAAGTAACCGAAAAGCGCAATTTTATGGAGCAGGCCAAGAATATATACAGTTACTTCCGTTTTGCATTATATTATAGAGAAGTCGAGAGGTAGATAATGTATTAGATTATTTTAAAATTTATGTATATTTTTTATGAATTTCATTGCAAAGATATAAATAAATAAGAAAAATTAGTCATCAATAGAATTTCCCTCTTTTATTTACTTCCCCCATGCCTATGTCTATAGATTTTTTAATTTAAAAATTATATAAAAATGTATGAAATGGATAAAAATGTACGGCTTATAGACAAATATTTTTTTAATAGCTCAATACAAAACCGCGCGCATATCGATGCAGCAAGATATTGTTGAAAGCAAAAACATTTTCGCTTCATTGTTCGCTTCATTGCTCACTTCGCTATTTTTCCCGTGCATTTCAACAGTACCCGAACACGCATTATTCAGTCAAAAAGCTTGAAAACACTCGAAAACGTGTTAAAACACTATCGAATATGTAAAACCAAAATGGAAAAATAAAAGTCTTTTAAAGTGCAGTGAAATGCTATCGAACATTTTTCATCAAAAAGCCAGAATGCTTTGAAATATAACGTAACATAATAAATTTTATTTAGTTAAAAAACAAAAACGATTTAAAGCATCATAAGTATATTTAATGTTAAAATATTATATCTCTTTTCTTTCGGGCAACGAGAAATATTTTTTTCTACACTACAATGATGTATAAGCTTTCTGGAATTTTATTTTAAAAGCATATCGATTTTCTCGAATTTAACGTTGAATTTCTTTATTGTTTGCTCTAAAACAAATTATTAATATATTTCCGTTTTAACTTCATCTTAACAGAGAGAACGATATTTTTCGCTTATAGGAAAAATCTACCCATTACTGCTAAGCGCTCACCGCATTTTCTAGCAAAAGCATTTTTAGCCTCTGTCTCGAAGGAGTCATCTCTGTTGTTGCCAACCTAAGCAAAACCTCGAGTGAAATGGGTTTCGTACTCCCGTGTGCTTTTTGTGTGTTTGCTTCACGTTAACTGATTTTCTTTAACTTTAGAATTACGTGATTTCATAAAAAGGAAATTGTAAGTATTAATATAAAGGAAATATTTTCATTAAATTATTTTCCTTTAATTTAACATTTATAATCTTCTCTTTAAAAAGTCATAAGAAATTTCAAATATATTTTCATTTTAAATAAAATGATCCCGTTAGCATCTCGAATATGTTTATGCGACAATATTGTCCAATCCTTATGCCTGAAATAAATCATTTTGATGTCTTAATTAAACGCGTCTTTACGACTTATCTCAATATAGGGGAGTATATCTTATAGCTGTGATATTAAACGTTGTTATCCGCTCTGTAAATACCATATTACGACGAGAATAAGAATGGCTGTCGTTATAAGCTAAAAAAGTAATATTCCATATTTACTTTCTCCTTTTTCTCATTCTCTTCTTTTTCTAAAAAAATCTGTCGCGCGCTTCATTATATCCCGGAGATTTTCTAAAACCTCGATAACGATCTGTAAGTATAGTAGCTGTCTATTCTACTGCCTGCTTTTCTCGAGTCTTTTGTCGGTCTTCTCTCTTCCTTCTCTCTCACTCTCTTTGCTTCCATTTTACTCTCTCGTGCTTGCATATCGATCGCTCGACAATAGGAATCCATCGGGACAATCAAACGACGAAGAAAAATAGAGAAAAACAGGGACAGAGAGAGAAAAAAGAACGATGAAGAGAACCAGAAGCGCAAAAATAAATAAAAATATTAGCGATAAAAATTAAAAACACAAATATATCGAGAGGGCTTTATGAGAATGTGCATACAACATAAATATTAAGTAATTTAATAAAATGTAGTACACACACTTATATATTATATTGGATGCTGCAGGCTATGTACGCAAGTAAATATTTTATGCGCAAACGGTGTCTGTTGTCTTGCGATCGAAACGAAAAATATCAGACAAATATCTGTAGGTCAAGACGTTCGCAACCAATTTCTCTCGAGATTCCTTTATCAAACGGTAGGTTCATTTTAGTTGTGAAAGATAACAAAGATGTTCTCGAACCAAATCGATTTTAAATTATTTTATTCGAGACATGCAACGGGAATGAACGCAAAACATTGTTTGTACAAAGTCTGTAGATAGCTCGCAAATGTGTATTATAAGCTTAAGAAAGGTTCTACGGTATAGAAAAATTGTTTTGCAATGAAATAGTTTATATATCAAGAGTATATATTCAATATTCGATTAATACCGATTTCATAAATATTTTAGAGTTAATTAACGCTGCAAGTTTTTATATCGAAAACCGCTCAACCTTTTACTGATTACATTATTAATTTATTGATTACATTATTACATTATTTCATTGTTGATATTATTAAATTCAGAATCTGTCGGGATAAAAATAAATGATATCTAACAGTTAATTACAATTATTTCAACGGAGATTCGCTCAAGATCTTGATCAATCTCAAGATACCTTCCAGCAAGATGCATAAAATGCAACGTGACGTAATAGGTTGACTTTGATGAATAAAGCCAGACACGATAAGGTCGTTTAAAAGTTAATCGATGTTAATTACTTTGTTACCTCTTATTAGAACGCTCGCCATTTTCCTGCTGAGCGTAAGATGGTGTGATCGTGTCGATTAAAACGCGCTTAGATAAACCTCCCGCCGCGCCAATTTGTTCGGCTCCATTCCAAAACAATTTACCGCTGGGCTTCGATTAATATTAAAAACAACGTAATAAAAAGTCTCTTTTCAAGACGTTAATGTTTGAAGATGATTGATGGTTGAACAACTTTTATCTTTGACTCTCATCCCGCTAATCTATTTTTCAAAAAGTAAATAAATATTATTTTCATAAACAATATGTTATTTTGCATAAAAAATATTATTTATATAAAAATCTATTACATTTTATTAATATAAAAAAATATATAATATAATTAAATAATATTTTATTGTAATTAAAAATCTATTATATTTATTTTTATAGATTTATTCTCTCTCTTTATCTCTGTGTACAGAATATATATTATATATATATTTAATATATAATTAAATTTTCTTATGTAAAATCTAGAAGGGGAATCCATTAGTGCTTGAATAAAAATTGAATTAAAATTTTTTTCTGCATTAGGAGAGTTCGATATTACATGGAAGGTTTAAATAGTGTGTTAAGTCAAGAAAAATCATAAAACAATAAAACCTGGATAGAATCTAAAGAAAAAAATTTTATGAATAATTTTACGAATTTCGCATAAAATGACTTAAGCCTGCCGATTTTATTAAATTTGACGTTTGTATAATCTTAAAAGAATAATATAAAAATTAAATCGTAATAATGAAGACACACGAAGGAGAGAGCGGACATCTCACAGAAGCGAATCAATAAAGCATAAATAATCGGATGCTTAACAACGTCAGCAACGTCACAGATAATACTGTAATTAGAATCCTGTGTTGTTATACGCGTTTGCATCGATTGCGCAGCTGCTTGCGGGATCAATTCTACCGTCGCGGGAGTAGCAGGATGACAATATGTACCATTTGCGAAACAGCGTAACGATCTCAGTATCCTGAATGTATAATAATATATAACTTATAATACGCTCTTCCCTGAATAGATGAATATATA
>JBCEZX010000075.1:5688032-5700404 GCA_039654345.1 Cataglyphis cursor
TATATATATCTGTTTTCCTAAAATGTCTCAGGTTACCCGAAATAATTGCTGGAAAATATGCAACCGCAGGCGTTATGTTTCTATGCAGACCACGCAGTAATTCGAGGCACATGCGATATACTAATTAAGGCACTCGGCTTGAGATAACGTTGCGGAAAGGCGAAGCTTATCGCCAGCCAAAAATGTCATGCGTGTCTCGTAGACATTTACGTTCGTTTCGTGTGTTCGGTAGCGCTCGATGCATTGGTGCTTTTGCGAGAATTCGTCTATCGTGCCGAGTTATGCATATAGCTTTTAAATCGACGCATATTAATTAAATTCGTGCGGATTAAAAGCCAAGCTAAGCGATTAAGCTAATTCTCCGTCGCACAGTTTTGTTCGACGCAAATAAAATTGGAGAATAACAGACGATATATATCAGGTATTATTTTTGTAAAAGAAAGGCAGTAAAATTTTTATTATCGCATAATATTTTGACTATAACTATTGTCATATTTCTATAAATGAATAGATGAAAAATTCAAATTGCAGGAGTGGTTCCCCTGATTTATTAAAAAGTTGTGAAAGAGATTGCAATTTTTTTAATAGCGTCCTGCTCCGTCCAATTTGTATAAGCGGGTACAGATTTATAAAGAAACTTGCAATTTATGATGGATTACCTTACGAGTCTGTCGATTAATTTCAGGATCGGCAAATTGCGCGATCGTCCAACCACGTCGCAAAGTATCGACATGAACGTCGATGTCGAAAGCGGGGCTTATAACTTTTCTTCGCGGGATCAAATCGCTTCGAGGCGACAATACAGCACGGTGACGTCACGACAGGGCGCTTTAGTGGTCGCTGCAAACAGCTTAAGCGAAACTGCCGAATAGAGGGGCCTATTTTCCGGAAAAGGGTTCGAGTCGATAGACTTCGAATACGAAATGTATTGTATTTGTGTCTCGCGTTTGCTTGCGCGTTTCCCACGCTCGTGCGGTACCGCTGTATGAAAGAAAAACAAATACGACAAATTCGTTCGATAGAAGAGCTTCGTCGGAAGAGAGTTGGAAGAGAGTTGTTTTCCATTCAACGCCGCTGAATGCAGAACTACCCCGTCGCATTTCCGTTTTCCCCGCTTAAAAAAAAAAAAAAAAAAAAAAAAGAGTTCGCTCGATACGAACGTATCGCCGTCCCGTATTGACGCTCTCATTTTCACGAATAACGGACATTCGCGACGTGCATTTCCCGATAGCAAATTCACGTGACCGTAGTCGCGCAAATTAAAAACTTGCTAAGTCTACGCTGCTAATCGCTCTGTATTGGATGAGCATTCCGTGATGAGAATTTCAAACATGTGTAGAGAGTGAGAGAGAGAGAGAGAGAGAGAGATCGACATCAGTCCCAATAAAATTCCATGACAATTTCCTAACATCACCAGGTATGAAAAAATTCCTTGAGAATCCCCTAAGATTTTCCATGTTTTTCCAGAGAGTAAACACTCTGGATAAAATCCCGGGACATGTCGATTTTTGGTAAAACGATCATTCAAACGACATGGCAGTCACGTGGCGTATAAGTTTTCGTCTCCGAGGGTCTCCCCTAACAACTCGCAAACTCCGTCGAAATACTAATGCGTCGCTATTCGCGCATAATACAGATAAATCACCGTGTTCCCTTGATTTCCCTTGCAGTCCCCCCACAATCTCGTCATTTGCATTTTTTCATTCATGAATATGTAAAATTAAAAGAACACGAGGAAAACCGGATTAATCTGTCATAACATTTCTAAATTCTAATTCCCTTGTCGCGGAAATGTAACCGACTGTATTTCTATCGGGAGCAAGCGCGCATTTAACGCATGGCATGGTAAAACTTTGCGGCGGTTATTCACTGCGTTAATCTCAATTTTCTCCGTAGCGGGACAATGTGATACAACGGAGTCTAAAGATAGAAATGTAATTATTTAAGTTGGGTTTGCGCTTTTCCGAGCAAGTAAGCGCTCGTTGAGGTATCGCTGGTATCCATATTTACGGAAGATAAATAAATTTAGGAGCAATTTTTCTGCTTTTCAGTTGAACCACTATCCCTTCGAGCTATTCATATTATACAACGCCGTTTTTGTTCCACCGCGATTTATCCTGGGATACTGAGAATATAACGTCACGGCGCATTTCTGAAACGCGCATACACTCGGGGCCACAGTCTCGACAGCCATTGAAAATTGTATATTACTGCTTCTATTGTTTTCACCCTCTGTCAAGGAAAATTCCATAGCTACGCAACATTCCGGCTGCCCGACTGCATGCAAATTTCTTGATAATCGAATCGGCAATACGATCAGAATCTGTTACCGTCTCTCGATTCCTACGTACCTTCGATAATCTCTCGTCGCTATTTTGCATAAAATCGAATATCCAATCTGCGAGAGTCTACGACGTCGTATATTTTCGCGAATGGTTCTCATATATTTATAGTATAATGTAAATAAATAAAGGGAAATAAACAAGTAGCAAAAAATATATTTCCATTTCTTTCCGTGTATTTTCATTTCCATTTATAAAATTAGATTTAAATCTGAAAAGCTTATTCTCCGTAATAAACGATAAGATCTTAAAACTCTGTTTTGATTTTAAACTAAAAAATTTATTATTAAAATATATAAGCTTTCACTCGTCATTATTTTATTTTACTTTATTTTATAAATTATCGCTTATAAAACTGCCTTGATGGAAAGAATTCGGTGTGCTTTCAAAATAGAATCTTGAAAATTTATGCAAATATCGATATTCAATCAAATAGTTTGTACGATTGAAAATCGGAAAATTGAATCGTTTTATTATTTATTTAACGCAATATTATAAAAAAATGACAATTTTATACCTGTCAATCATTATTATGCGTTTTATCTTATATCTTATTTTTCTCTCTGAGATAAAAAAAAAATATAGAGTAAACGCAATACGAACGAGTGGAAAGTAGCCATAAAAAGCAGCGGTTACATGAATCGCTCGTTAACGATTGTTTTAGACGCTCCATATAAACGCGCGTTGAAAGGGTTCAACTCTCTATTTACAGAGAGTAGAGTCCGGCACGTTTACCGAAGGATGGAATTACAAAAAAAAATATTTGCCTAGCATGGAGAAACAGGTTTAAGCTCTCAAACGAGTACTAATATTGAAATTTCTTAATATCTTTAATTGACAGAGTCACGAAAAATAAGCCGTAGATAGACCCCTAATGATGTTGACACATAATATCATAAAGTCGCAATACATAATAAGGCTGTCATATTCCTATTAATCTAATCTCTTAAAAAAAAAAAAAAAAAAAAAAAATTATGTATGGTCAAACCATCGTCAGAAAAAGCGTGTGTTTTATATAGTTTTTAGGAAAAAACACGTATAATTATACAGAAGAATTTAATGCGGCGTTTAAAAGAAATCTCGGATTTAAGTGGATATTAATATTCAAGTTTTATTATTTATTCAGAGCGATATTATAAGGAGATGGCAATTAATCCCATAGTTATATATATTAATATAGTATAATCTCCTACATCTATCTGCAGTTTCGGCATAAATTAAATTATAAAAAAAAAAAAAACCAATTATATTGCATCGAAAATTCTCAGAATCGTGGAAAATGTTTAAAGATAAGCGAGATGTAGAGATAATAGTACAAACTGTGCTTTATCCTTACTAAGCAATGCGTGTAATGAAGCGAAGTCTCTTGATTAACTCAGCTAAGGACAGTGATGAAGGACTGTCAGTGCTAAGTAATCTTTGACAGAAATTTCGAGTATCGTTTGACGATACGATATCCGCAAATATTTTATCGATACGAGGCATGTTTAGTTCCTGTTATCCAGACGCGAGATAGAAACGTTTTGCTAGCGAGAAAATTCTCTCGTCGATAACGCCGAGGCTTTTCCCGGCGGGATAAATTTACCGACGACTGCGAATGACCGTCGGTAAGTGAACTACTACTGTGTCTGACTAATATTAGGACGTTACTACTTGGGAAAATTACCCTCCGTTTCGGCGCTCGAACAGTAACGGGGAAAACTATGAATCTCGCGTTTATCGAAAAGATATCAAATTAATTTAATCGGCTATTTTTCACATCCAAGAAACAAAATAATCATTCTTTTAAAATAGTTTTTTTAAATATTCAGTAGTATAAATTCAGCCACTAAAATGCTACATTACATCCATCAAGCTCTCACAATGTCGAGATATTTCAAAGTTAGATTTGTAAAGGAGAACTATTTTAATTTAAATTTATCACGCTATAGTTATTCCGTATATAACATTGTAGAAAAGAGAGTTCTAT
The DNA here is from genome assembly GCA_039654345.1 of Cataglyphis cursor. Classification (NCBI taxonomy): domain Eukaryota; kingdom Metazoa; phylum Arthropoda; class Insecta; order Hymenoptera; family Formicidae; genus Cataglyphis; species Cataglyphis cursor. The sequence goes on from JBCEZX010000075.1 coordinate 5,692,344, forward strand.
ATTCTGTTCAAAATTAGATATATTGTCGGAATTTTCAATCTCAAATTTCTGAAAACTGACACGATAATATATTTCCGATAATAAAATCGTATTGAGAGAACGTCAAAAAATGTGCAAAAAATAATTATTCCATTTTTCTTAAACCTATGCCTTTTGTATAATAAAATGTATTTGATTGTACAAACGAGGAATATATCTTTTTAAAGTCCGAACAAATGGCGTACAAAAAATAACCGGAGAATTATATCGTAATATTAATAAATTCTCTCGGCTATTTCGCAAAACGAAAAGATGCAATTACTCACCCAAGAGCCTTCGTACTGATGAGAGGTGTCTTGAGATTTAAAAAGCCATTTTTCTTAGTAGACTGTTGTTGCTGGCTCGAGCCTTCGCCATTTTCATTCTGATCCTCGAGATCGTCATCCTGCTGCTTGGACTTCCTAGCGCGTAGATAAAGCCACATCGCCAGTGCGAGTCCTAATAAAATTACGAGAGCTCCGAGTGTTCCAAAAACTGCTGTCAGTATGACGTCACGCCGTTCCATTCCCACCTGAAATGCATAAGAAAACACACGTCAATCGGGATGAACGCATTTGTGTCACTCGCGTGTTTACATCATTTTCATGACACAAACGACAATCCTGATGAATAGATAACGAATCTCGTTCAGAATACAAATCCTTCTCATCTTTGTGTGTGTGTGTGTGTCGTGCGCGCAATCTTTTATAAAGTTTACAAATAAAATAAATAACGAGTCTATCTCGAATTGCGTTTTAATATCAGATTTCTCATTCAATTACACGATTTGGAAAAAGAAATTACGCAATTTTTTTGTTGAACGATATAAAGGAAAATAATTTCGACGCTTCGCGTAAAAAGCGACGGCGCGATATAGCCTGAGTAGTAACTCGACGGGACATAAGTATTTTTCGGTCGTATAAAACTGGCGACAGGATGACCTGCGCCTTTCGCTCGCAGATCAGAACTTGACATGATGGAGCACGTCCGAAAAATTCATTCGCAGACTTCGCACGTACATGCTGCAGCCAAGGCAAGAGCCCGGTCAATACGGAGTGTAATACCTTGACAGTGGCCTATACATACGTAGTCCCTGTCTACGGTAGTCGGGAAGGCTAGACGTTACGCCCATGAGAGATAAACCATCCTGTCATTCCATGCACGAATGAGATTCGCAATTTGAGGCCGTCGCAATTTGGGATATCTACACGTGCACGCGAACTATTTCGGCTAAATCTCGACTGAGCATGGATGAACCACATACGAAATAAAGACGTTTGAAAAACGCCGATACAATTGATCGGATACATTCCTGGATATCTCTATTTAATTAGATTGTTAACAATATTGTTCGGATACGAAAATGGTAAAATGCTGGAATCATCGCTGGCGTGTTTAATTATTTATAAATTTAGAAATTTTTCAGAATATTTTTCAATATTCAGTTTCGAGTTCAAAAGTTATAAGTTTGAAAATAATTTTAAATTATTCTAAACATATTAATAATTTCCTTGCTTTATATGAATTGATAAGATTTTCTCTTGTGCGCAAACTCACTCAAATTAATTAAATTTTAGTTCAAAGCAATCGCTTATCTCTTATCTAAAGAAGAGAGATATTATTCACGTTTATTTATAAATCTAAATCCAATTTTATATTCGAGAAATATGTTGACCTTATTACAAGATAGCATCAAAGTATAGTCCTTTTGTGTTAGCAAATTAATTTTGTCTTATCTGCTTAATGAATGCAAGAAAAAAAAAAAAAAAAAAAAAATATATATATATATATATATATATATATATTATATATATGGTATTCATGAAATGTCAAGACTTAATTCTTTTTAAATAATGTTTTCTGAAAAACATATTATTCCCCCCCCTCCTCTCTCTCTGATCCCCGTATCTCAATTCTCAATATGAAATTTTCTTTCTCTAAAATTTTAAATAAAGTCTGCAGTTTTCTCAACAGTTATAATTACACAGTTAAAATTTACTCATTGTTATTAAATTGATGCGAAAGGTGGAACACGTCCTGTACATAATATCGTTTTACTTAATGCAAATCATTCGCATCAACTTAATAAATGACAGAGATTTTTTCTCAAGACACCTCCCAACACACGTATTCGTGCGTCACGTATACCCTTAATTTCAACGCATTATTTCCAATGATGTGTTCCGGCTAAACTGTGTAAAAGAAGTCGCCCCTACATTTTAGCTTTCAGAACGTGTCGCGTACATCATGACTCTCCTTGAACCGTTAACGCGCTTCCGTAGACATCCATTCTCCACGCGATACTTCCGATCCTCGGCATCGTCGATCAAACCCATCTCCTTCTCTTCTCCTTCCCAAAGAACGTGTTTATAAAATACTAGAATTAATTCTCGAAACAATTCACCAGTTATTTTTGCAACTACACGCAATGCCAATTAAATTCACAACAATATAAACCAGCTTCTTGCAGGAACGTTATAGAGAAGGTCTACAATAATAATACAAGTCCGGACTCGTTAACATTATGGCTTTGTCTATGTTTTGCGAGCGAATGCGACAAAGTGCACTTTAGAATCAAAAACCGTTTCTCATCGCAAACGCGTACCATTTAAATTTGTTACATCATGCATCCCATTGAAACGATTATCGATGATGATGAAACGATTACAGTTTGCGGACAGAGAAAATACCGATGCGTAATCATCGATGACTAATCAACGACTGGCTTTCAGGCAATTTTAAATACGCGTTGCAATCAGTTTTTCCGTTCGTTAAAAGCTGATCAACTATATACAGGATGCACTGACGCGATAACTATCACGCGGAAATACATAGTCGGTGTTGCGTCATATACATAGTCATATGTTATAAATGTTTGATTACATCTTGTCATGGTGTAATATATATTTCTTTTTGCAATAAAATAACAGAAAAAGTCTATAATTTATTAAGCAAATTTTGAATTTAATTATAAAATATTTTTATAATTTAATACTAAATAATAATTTTTTAAATAATTTTTTTAATATAGTAGTTAATAACTTTTTAATTTTTCAAAAAATCGCTTTTCCGCTTTCACGCAATGATACAAATATATATATATCATATATATTATTTTACAATTTCATTTACACGAGATAAAAATTATAGTTAGTAGATAGTATAAAAAAATTTGCATTTTTAATATATACATTAATGTATAAAATGTAAAACAGTATAAAAAAATTTCAAGAGTAAAATATTCATTTAACGTAAGTGAAAAAATTATATATTAAATGCTATTGTAAAAGAGATTAAGTACATAATGATCTCATTACATTGTTAAAAATTACACTGAGTTGTGGCGGATTAAGATAAATACTTCAAAACTGAGAATAGAATTAACGTGGATTACAATGTGAAACATTAAACATGGTTTTAAAGTTATACATGACTTTTCGTTTTCAATCGTAAATTATCTGACTTTATGCATTAAAGAAGAGTATCAAAGAATTTCCGACTGAAAGAAAATGCTATTGTTCCGTAACGTATTACGAATGTACATTTCACAGTAGCACTTTGAAATATAAAATGATAAAAATGCCTTAAAAATGTTGCTTCCAATTTTGTGCAATAAGATACATTTCCAATGAATTTTCAATATCGTTCTAAAATTCATTCAGAAATAAACCTTAATCTACCTTTTTCACATTTCCAGTTAAAATATTCTTTTGTGAAAGAAAGAGAGAAATATGCTTCTATGCAATATTTTCTCTCTTATTTTTTGTATGTACGCGTTCATCTAGATAACCGAAAGATAAACGAAAAGGATAAGCAAAAATTTCAGAATTAAGACAATTTTCATTGTACAAGCGGATAAAGTATTTATCAGTGTAAACAATGGATTTAAAAAAGGATTAAAGAAAATCTATAAAAATGGGAGTTTCATTATTCGTATGCGTACTTATACATAATTCAAAGTAAAACTTAAATTAATCCGATGTTGTAAAATTCAAGATTTAAAATGGATTGCAATTAAATTTTTATTAAAAATTGATATTTTAGCGTCATAAAATTTTCAATAATACGACAATAAAAAAATGCTTTTATTAAGATAATAAATAATTAGAAGCTGTTGCTCGAAATTCATTAAAATTTGCTCGCTAAATAAATATATATTTTTCCGGTAAAAAAAAATTATTTAAAATTTAAAATTTAAAATTACTTAAAATTTTGTCAGCATGGATTTGTTACTTACAAGGTGTCGGGCACGAACAGCTGGATCGACTGCTCTTGGCCGGTCATTGAAATTCGGATCTAGCTCCGAAAAGTATTGCCCCGCGAGTCCCATGTACACCATGCTTTTCTTCTTTGCGGTATTAAAGACGCGTTAGCGAAAGTTTTCACTTACATAAATAAGCCCTTTAAGACTCTGCGATTTCGCCAAGAAATATGCTCTCATTGCAATGAATCAGAGTTATCATCCTCCAGACATGTATTTACTGTACAATATTTAACGACCGAAATGAGCAGCGCTCTTTGACACATAATTCATAGATCTTCTTAAGATTTAAACACACAAACAAGAATATATTGACCAAGGAGATTTATTTCTTTTAGCGTAGAAACTTTTTCATGCGATTTGAAATCTTTTACAGGTATTTAATCTTCCCCTTAGTAAAGTTTTTATTCAGATGTCATTTAAAGAGAATTAAAGTAAATTCAAACTTTTAAATACAAATAAATAACTCACTGATATGAATAACATAATGACATAAGAAAATACAAATTTTTATAATAATATTTCTTTGTAATCGAACATTAAATTAAGAAAAAAAAAAGTTAGAAAAGATGGATGATAACTCGAAACCAGTTTGCATGGAGTTACGAGAATCAGCAATGTCACAATATAGACAGATACTATTTTGTTTTTCAGACTACCTTTATAGTTGTTAGAAAAGTAACATATTCGACTGACAAAAGTTCCGTACCCATTTGTTACAGTGGCGATATTTGTCGCAACTTTTATATATTTCACAATAAATTTAAATCCATACTACTACGTATCGGTGCCAATATTTCGAACAATTTAAAAAACTTAAAATAAAAATAATAAATAGTGGCTCGTAAAAAATATATCTACTAATTGAGTCTGGAAGACGAGCACTACTGAGATTAACTCAACATTAAATGAGATCGTTAAAATTAATTCTCACAATGGACCATTACATTGATGGCAGGAACGTTAAGCTTCATTTAGTATGAAATACTCGCTTGTGAAAGTGTATTACAAAAGTTCGTATAAAAGTGATATGTGATATTTTCAAAACTAACTTTAGCAAAACTTGGGCTTCATCCTCGATCTTATTCAGGAGAAATTTTCTGCTACGTGTTTTTTTTTTCAATAATAGATTATACTTATATAGATTGATTAATAAAAACCAATAAAAAATCCATAGAAATTCACGTTTTCCCTCTTTTTATCTTATCAATCTATAATATAATCGACAATACGAAAATTACCTTTACGGTAATGATCAATTAAATAAAGTGCATTGCAAGCGTCATCAAGACGCTTCACAAAGACTGTGATTCTGAATGCAAAAGCAATTCGTTGCTTTTAATGGCTCGTCAAAATGCGATAATAATTATAGGAACAAAAATAAATCACCGACAAAAATAGATAAGGTACAGCGCGAACGAGAGATTTTCCCCCGTAAATCATTCCAGCACAATTCCTGGCATTCCGCCATTCATAAAGATAAGTTAAGGTTCAATCCAATTAAAGTTCTATCGCGAAGATTACGATAGTTGAAATATCTCACGATTCATTGATTGTTTGAAGATGCACCATTTACTTTCAAATATTATTATATTTTATTTATATTAAAACATTTATTACGTTTTATAATAAATTTTTTAAATCCGCATCAGTCATATTTAGAGAGCGCTATAATTTTTTTTATAATTTTAATATGATTAAATTAATAAATCAGTTTTTAAGTTACCAAATTATTGGAAAATAAAAATTACATAACATATCCTTCAAAAAATAAACAAAAATAAATATAAATGTTTTGTTTATTCCTCTAAAGAAGAAAAGAAAAATGTTAAGATTGTTGACACTAATTTTCGAGCATTCCGTTAATAAATATCTTAAATTTATTGATTAAAAAGGAACATTAATAATAACTTCCAACACCTTGCCCCTCCTCTCTCTCATTCTCTACATCATTATTTCCATGAAAGATAAAAACCGTAAAAATATGCATCTGAAAGCAATCATCTGCTCGAGCGCACTCTGCTTCGCCGAATTTCCTATCATCGGTTGGCCTATCCGCCACTGATTATTGGCGAACCGCCAGGAATGAGACTTGGCGAGCCAATTAAAGTGCGCCGCCGATAGGAGCACCCGCGTTTCGCGCCGAGCATTTACTGCTGTGGAAAAAAAATCAACTCCGATTCCCATCATAGTTGCGGAAGCGGCGATGGCGTGCGATCTAACGACGTAATTAACTCGCTTCGTTTCATTTCCGACAAGCCGGTTTATCGGACGAGAAGAATAATTCACGCGTGTGCATCAATCGCTATCACGGTCGAATGACAGCAAGCGATCGCGAATGCAACATCATTCGCGCACGCGGAATCTGCGCGACACATCACACACACACACACGCGCACGCACACACACACACACACACACATACATACACGTAAAAACATATGCGCATATTTCGACGGCGCGCGGCGGTGGAAAAGCTTCACGGCGACCTGCATCTCGCGCCAGAGAGAAATCCCAATCTACGCCGAGGGTGGCACGCAGATGTCAGCACTTATCGCGGACCGATAGCGCACCCCCACGAGGTGTTAAAAAAAAAAAAAAGAGAAAAAAAAAAAAAAACGCCACCTTCAAATAACAAAGCAGAGTGCGAAACGCTCTTCACCATCGATGGTATCTCTCTCTTCGCTATTTATCTCCGCGTGTTCGCCCTCACCCAATTTCCCTTTCCCCGCCTGCCCCACTTTTCCGCGCCCTCACGCGTACCCCTCACCCTCCCGCGGGTTACCCGGGTCCTCGTCACCCGCTTCGCGACCGCTGTTTCTCGTCTGCCACTCACCGAATGCCGCGAGTGAATCGCGACTGACTCGAGGACGCGGGCTCGGTCCTCTCCGGAAATTCTCGCGCACCTTCGGGGGCCACCACCGGGCTGCTACCAGTTGTTGCCCCAATGCGTTATTCCGTGACCCGCACCAACCTTTGCGAGAATTTCACCCCTTTCCCTCTCCTACCTGTTCCCGCTAACCATCGAAAAGCCAATTACGTGATTACCACCTTTGCGTACCCCATATGCTAATCCGTCCTATATGCTAATGAAGATCTAGTCAGAGATCAATACTGAATCAAATAATTTGAAACACGGAGGAAATTGTCAAAATTCAAAATACAAAAATATATACGGGTTTAATAAAATCAGTAACTTATAAAGTTTACATGTGTTTTTTTTTTTTCTGATGACAGATCTGCGAGTAGAGTAAAATAAATCTAAAAGAGAGAGAACGCTCACAGATTTCAAAATTTCATCTTTGCTAAGAAACGTATAGAAAAATAACAGAATTAATCGCTTCTTAATATTTGCGAATATTTCTCTCTCTTCTTTGATGAATTTGCAAATTTAATGCGGACTCTTCTTTAATAAAAGTCCTATTAATTGTTTATCACGTTGCCAATTTATGTCAAAATAAATGATGGCATTAACTTATAAATCAAGAGAGGATTGCAATAATTTTTACATATATTATAAAGATTTTATATATATTATAAAGAGCAAAGTTTAAATCGCCTACTCTTTTTAAAGGGTAAGGGTCACGTTTGATTCTTGAGTCATTTTGCTCGACGAATAATTTAACACATCATTAGTAATACCAGCGACGTGATATAATAAATTATCTTCAAACGTGTGGAAGAAATATAGCGTGACGAAAAATCGTGAACTTGTGGTGCTACGGTATCTCCACCGTAGTAAAGCAGCATGTCATGCGTGCACAGAATTTGTTCGTATATAT
>JBCEZX010000075.1:5700504-5714305 GCA_039654345.1 Cataglyphis cursor
ATATATATAGGCGGATAAGCTATTAAAAGCTAATTTTTTATTTTTTTATTTTCTGCAATTCATCCCACTCCCCGACTCCCCTCAATTTAATTTGACGACCGACTGCAAATTACATCGCTAAAATATAATTGAGAAATCAGTATTGGTTTTTCATGGAAGCAAATATAATGATGGTAATTACGATAAATTCCAATATTCTATACATCATTTCGTCACTACTTTTTGGTAATAATAAAACTAATAATAAGTATAATTTTTTTTTTTTTATCTGAAAAACGAGCTTCTCGCTTTCCTTCTCTTTCTTAATAATTTCCTTAATTGTTATAAAATCTCATCATAAAATTTGCATATAAAAATTGATTACTGTCGTAAAAAATATCATCAACGTCTTGAAAAAAATTTACATCCTCATTATATTATAATTTACACTTGTACAGATCAACAAAAGAGATGTTAATTATATTATTCAAATTAATTTATGCTAATTCAATCTATTCGCGTATGTTGTATATAAAGTCACGAATGATTAATATTATCATTATATTGTTAATTTGAGTAAAATGAAACGTTTTGCGCATATTTGTCGCGTCATTTATTACTTGCGGTAAGGGCGATAATATAAATGTGACTAATATATTATCTGTTTCATTGCGAATCATATATCTGACATTGGAATATCGATTATATGAGGTCATATTTTAGTGATAGCCGTGAGAAAACTCGCAATACGCACTACGCGTGATACGATAAAATTGATAACTTTTTATGACAGATTGAACCGATAATCCGCAACTCGATTAAATTGATTTAGCGCTCAATCTCAGTCGTCGAGTGTGGGCGAGCTAACGCAAAACGAGCATAGTTGAGACTTTTCATGAAATGAAAGTTGGACGATTTAATGCGATGACTCTGTCCCAGGTACGATTTCGCGAAAATGGCATTAAGATTATAATGAAAATTGCAGACTAAAATTACGGTTGAGAAAGAAGTAAAATATTAAAAGCTAAAGCAAACGGTCACGAAATGGAAATTTTCCGGCGATATCAATGTTATAATAAATGGATTATCAATCAAATTTGAACGTATCCATGTGTGACATACAGTGATTGAGTGATTGATGATACTCTGATTTAACTGTATAATGGTAAAATGATGTAAATGTACACCATACTGTTCGGTGTGAAATTACAGTACCATCAATAACTTGACATATGTCGATGATTTGCGTAGTTTTGTATGTGTGCGATAATAATTTTAAAGGTAGACCCTCTGATAAATTTGTAGCTGATTTTTGTTTTCGAACGAAATTGATTACTATCATAATGAAGAATCGACTTCTAAATTTTTTTCTAGAAAAATATATAAATGTAGTGCTATAATTTATTCTCCCAGTGATTATACGCTTTGTTTTACTATGTAAAAAATTTTTTTCTTTTCATAATTTTGGCGAAAAAGATAATTGTTGATTTCGGAAAAAAAATCAAAAGTCTAAAGTATAATTTTTCCATTATACGCGTAAAAGGAGGTAAAAATCAATACTCAAACACAACAAAAAACTTGGGTATTTTTTTCAAAATTTTCAATTCTAACTTTTTAAAAAGAGTTGAAAGATACAATTATCAACAATGCTCATTATCGACAATCGTTCTAATATTACACCCAATATTTTTTATCTGTACAAGAGAGATTAAATTCTAAAATATTACAATCACCTCATCGAAAGTGTTTATCACAATTTTATATTTAATGCAACAAATGCTTTCTCTGTATATTTTTTATAGCACAAATCAGTCTAGATAAATCTTCAATGTTTCCTATTCAACGTAGGGACATACCGCCACCTTGCAACCCCTAAAGGAAACGTATTATTTTGATTCATTTATTCTATAAGAAATAGTTATCGACAGAGATTTATTCTTACACCAAAGTTACATGATTAAAAATGCTTTTTATGCATAATTTATCGTAATAAAACTCTACAACAAAGACAATCACGAGAGACATGCGATTACATTATAATGTATAATCGAAAAATAATTTGTTTTAATAACGAAATTATCGACTTGGGATGCAATCTTCAGATTTTAATACAGTTGTAATTTTCCGATGCATGAGAAGATAATAATATAATAATAGTAGTTTTGAGAATACTATTTGTAGAATTAAATTCTAATAATAGCATAATTTGTCACTATATTCATATTTATGATAAATTTCCTGTGAAACGCAAGTCAAATTTATGCATTACGCATATGTGCACAGATACATTTCGTCGCTCTCAGTATGACGATAACATTAACATGATGTCATTTGATTTTTTATAATTATGAACGAATGTTTATTCCACTTATAAATATCTTCCACGAATTCAGGTTTAACTCTTTCCTTTTCGATTCTTTTATTTCTTTTATTTCCTGTTATCACATCATTATTATTCTGTGTTTCTCTTTGTAGCCTAAGAGATCTTCACAACTGAAAAATAACCATATACCCTTAGAAAGCGAAAAAATGAACCTTTTCTTTACTGCATTTATATAAATTTGTTTCATTTTTCCAATATTACGCTGTTAAAATATACTCCATACTGCTATATTTATGTAAACAAAGAAAAAAAATTGATGATACATATATCGGATAGAAAAAAATGTATTATGTATTCCATTAATCAATACGAACAATTCCGGCATAACTATATGCAAATTTTCTTGATTCGAACAGGATTAACATGGCAATTTAGCAAATATTAATGTTGATGATAATGATATTAATATTTCAAAAAATAAATATTGCGTGAAACATGTATTTCATCTTTTTCTAAGAATATATGCGTTCTCTCAGATTTAAGGAATGATACGATTTTTGAAAATAAAATGTTAATTTACATAAAAATATTACATAGTATCACATTTCTTTATAACTAATGATCAATTATATTTCTTTCGGAGAAGAAAAAATATTTGCACGGACATATTGAAATTAAAAGTTTCTCGAAACTTTCAATCTAAATTTTCTACCTTGTCGTTTCAGCGAAATTATTGCGGTGCCCGTTACTTCGTGCTTCGTTACGATTGGCAACTGTGGAATTTTCTTAATTGCTCGTGGAACTTTCTTTTTGACTTTAAAAAAATTAAGCGTTTTAATAAATTGCAAAGATAATTTAGTGCCATTAATTTCCTCTTTGAATCAAACACAACGATAATATCTTTACGCTTATATCACACTCATACTTATTGACGAAAATTATTTTCAAAACCGATTAAAGAAAAATAAAGAAAGAGGAAAAAAATATTGCTATGCGTTATTTTCTTTTCTTTCCCTTGTTATAAATATTTGTGTTATTTTCTTATCGCTGTGTCATTACTTATATCATTCTTATTTTGAAAATTCTTCCCTTTGTGCTTGAAAGAATCCCGAGAAAACCGGAGACTGTCGTTCGTGAAACATCATTTTATTATAATCGTCTGTCGCGAGCAAACTGAAGATATTTAACCGCTTTTATCGGGCGGGCTTCGAGGATTGACATGTCGTTAAAAAGCCGAGTACCTCGTTCCGATCGATGGATCTGTTGGTGCATCTCTCTCTCTCTCTCTCTCTCTCTCTCTCTCTCTCTCTCTCTCTCTCTCTCTCTTCAGATGCAACATGGTGAAATACCGGCGCGCGCAATGCGCGCGTTTCCCGCACAAAACTCGTTCCGCCCGCGGCATATTTATTACTTCCGAGGTTTTTGCCGAGGATAAAAGCTTCTCCCTCCGTCGATCGCGAAACGGAAAGTTCGCCGCTAATTCGCCGCCGAATTGATAAATTGACGCGCGCCTCTCCTCGATATAACGCGAAACACCGACTTACTTAATGTCTCGATGAATACATACATATCGCGTCGGGATATTACAATTGTAAACACGTCATATGTAATAGCGCAGCTTCATTGCCGCTTGTGCGGCAGTGGATTAATTACCTCGAGCAGACTACCATCCGCATCTCCCCCAATACCGAAAATCATGTATTATAGCGCAGCTGGTGTCATTTAAAGCCGATATGCAGTTAGGACGAGGGGGGTTTCGGCGTATTGTGCTTCCCCCTCCAATTCCAAAATCGCGTACATATATATATGTACAATATACCGAGGGACGATTGTAATGGATATAATACATATTGTGAGAAATTCGATATCCCTGATCGAACGTCTGATCTCCATTTCTCGAATTCCAAATTTTCTACCGGGATTCACGACGATCGTTACGATGAAGCGCATACGTCATTACAAATCCGGCCATAAGTCCCGTAAACCTATCGTATTGCAAAAAACTGACTCGGAATCGATCCTGTTACCGGCGGAACAGATACACGCTCGATATATCAAAATGAGAAATTATTACGGAAAGTATAACAGCTCTCGTTGAAAAAAAAAAAAAATTCTACAAAAAAGAAATTTTTCTTTTTCAAATAAAGACGTATGTTCGATTAATAGTGTGATGCAAGTATTATAGTAATCAAGTATTGTTATTGAAAAGGATTGTATATTTGAAACTTGCACATTTATTTATAATTATTGAAAATTTAATTATATTAAGTAACATGTTTATTTCGTTTCTTTGTATATGTGTACAAAATGATTACCTTTTTACTTTTTGAGCCAATTTCGGGCGACAACGGATAATGTATTTGTCCGAAGATTAATACATATATTTTCCTATATATCAAATTACTATTTTAGTTACATTATAATTCAATAGAATGCAAACATTGCGCGTTTTATCATTTCTTTCTCATCGCGCGCGAGTTCAAAATCATAACAGAAATTGATATCTCTGCAAACAACGTGACATCTGATTCGCAGTGTAAGAGAATCCAGAGTTTAATCAAACACACGTACGACCATAAATCTAACCACTTCTCTTTTAATTAGTCCGCGTGTATTTATAAGCGACCCTCATGTTGTTCGAACGATAAATAACGATGATGGGACATTGGCCGAAGAGCAAATGACAAACCATCCCCGCCGCGAGAGCGGAAGTGGAAAAAGACAGGCAGCGACTAAACCTAGAGAAAATGCTATTCATAATTGACAAACACCGTTTGCAAATGAAAAGAACCGAAATTGGGTCAAGCGCATGGCGCTCTATCATCCTGAGAATAAATGTACACAGTTCCGCGAGAGGAGACGCGACCAATCGGAAAGCGTCGAGATGTTAACGAAAGAAGCTTAAGCTTTTACGACAAAGGAAAAAAAAAAAAAAAAAAAAAAAAAAAAAAAATAGGGAGCTCCCTTTGTACCGTTGACGTAATTTCCAAGTGTTCGTAGTGGACGAGTGAAACGTTTCCGTTACTCCGATAAAAAGAAATATACGCGGATTCCCCGAAGGAGATGACGACGCAGAGAAAAACTCTCCCCTTTTCGAGTCGTCGTATAAACCAACGGAAAATCCTCCGTCCTGTATGTCGAGGTATCTCGTTTGAGATCCCGTTCTCGGTCCACGTCCGTTGAATATCGTGCATCTTGACGATTGCAAATTCAATAGGATTGCCAAAAGTTCGGACGATCTTTATGTAACCGTTCCTATTACGATTTACGCTACATTAATTAAGTTTACAATGGAAAATTGCGCGACTCTTTTAGCAACCCTTATAGAATTTATCAAAAGACTATTTCGCCTATCGATCGCGAAATTAATTAGCAAGCTCCAAAGCAAACTACGTGTGTATATTTGCAGGGCTCTCTCTTGCACTGTACGATATATTACATTGTAAACACCCCGATATACAATTATATAATTTAATTATTATTATATAAGTATCGTATAAACTTTTATTATCAGATTATAATGTTATTGTAATGATGAATAATTTTCTCGCGGCTACATGCGAAAATACGATGTATAAGCGCGCAAACTTTGCGCACCAATGTACCTTATTGTTTAATCGAGTTTCAAAATAATTGAACTGTATGAATCAACACATAAATGGGTTAATTATTTGAATTAAAACAAACAGAGAGAAACAATATTTTAAATGGATTTTTTACGTAATTAAAGAAGGCAAAAATATTACAAAATATAAAAATTTTTCAATTATATTCAATTATATTCAATTTTCATGAATATTAGCTTTTGACATTTTCAAAAAATTTAAATTGCAGGTCTTTTTTTTTATCATTATAATTAGTACATCAATTGAGTTTTAAAAAATTCATCGGACGATTTAACGAAAATGTTGTCGTTTTTTCGTTCACCTTCCGCTCGTAGATTTTCAGATTTTCCGTCGCAGTCTTTTCTTCTTAAATAATAATTTGCCAAGTACCTTGGGGAGAGAGATCCGCAGTAACGAATCGGTGCTTGGCCCTGCACAGGGGACATAAATTGGCAAACTTGTACGCGGTAAGAGAAATCATGCCGTTGATGGCAATCTAGATTACACTCGACGCGATCCGAAGATCCTGCTATACCAGAAAATACGACAAAAAGTCGGAGGACTAGCAGAACAATAGCCCTGTGCTCGTGATCCCTATTTACCGCGCAAAACGTCTTGATTTAAATCCTCGAAATTGCGCCGAATAGCGCAATAATTCTCTTACCGCGATACATCTACAACTTGCCAGAAAATTTTCTCGTCCAATATTCGTGAACAATAATATTCAAACTGAACCCCTTTACTCCTATCTTGATCATTTATATGTTTTTTCAGACCATTTTTCCATAAATGTTACTCCCTCTTCTTTATTGTAAATATTGAATTAATCAGCTCCTCATAAATATACATTAACATTAAAGCAAATTTTCTTTGGCTGAATTGCATTACTCACTTTGATTAGTTCATTCATCGTTATTCTGAATATTAATTAATCAAGAAAAAAATCAAAAGAGTTTTCTCGATTTTCTTCATTTATATTACATATCCATCTTACATTTCTGTCGAGAAACTACAACAATTTTGTTCCATTTCATGTATCTATCCATCCGCCTAACCAGAATGTTCATCCTACGTGGATCAGTTCGTACATAATTGAGACAAGTTTCAAGAGTCTTGACGTAAAACGAGAAAAGAATGTTCGAGAGAAAGAAAGGAATATTTTATTATAATATTTTATACTATCGTCCCGTACTCGATGAATTATACACGCCGGCATTGACATATTGAATAATGCGTAATTTCGAAAAGATAGAACATCGATAAACCGCACGGTGTTTCAAAGGCGAACCAGAGTCTCCATCAGCTGTCGAGTAGCCATCAGCGCGCGATAACCTGAAGGCAATTATTTGCGACTAGATACACGCTACATATCGCACTCGGCCTGGCACTTTCCGCTAGCAATCTCGGCGTGCCCTCGTATCGTATCATCACCGAGTTTGTCGCAAGTTACGCCACGTGGACACACGACCTGTGTTGATGGGTCAGGCTTCTACATAATGCACTACCAGACTGCCAACTTTCGTTATATCCGCTTTATGCGGCGAGTTGTCTGAGAGGATTTATTAAGAAATGAGATACTCGGTATGTCGACGACGAAAGTTCTTTCTACCAAAGGATAATATTCTCTATAGAGATTGTGACCTTTGGTAAAAAGAATAATTCAGCAATCTGCTTTGATCGGCGCGAAAAAAAAAAGAGAATGGGACATTTAATCGATAAATTTAACATTCTTCGCGACAAGAATAATAATAATTATAAAATCGTTAAAAAAATTACGTTAACTTAGATTAGATGGTTTAGGTCATTTAAATTATTAAGAAATTAATGTTTAGTTAAGATTCCATTATCTTGAAAGATATCGCAGAGTATATTTCTTATCTTTCTTATTAAAATTTAAAGCTTTTAAAATTAAAAATTATTTTCACAGTAAGTGATTTGTAGAAATACCTGGCAAGTTAGTTTCAAAATGTTAATAACAATCTTCAAAGACACTAAAATTTGTCGTCCTCTGTGGAATATATAAATGACTAATCACAACAAGGTTACGATAACCTTTTGCAAAAGGTCTCTCCACACGTACAACCACCTCTTTGTATTATTTTTGGTGATTTGCTTTACAAATTAGAATCAATATTCAATATTTTTTCGCGAATTACACGTCTCGCTCGTTTATTCAGTTATGTAACTGTACTGAACATGTTATACATTCGGAATATCGCAACTTCAATGGATTAAATTTTTTTTGTTGAGACATGGAGCACAATACGTGAATAATGACATTTATTCTTCTATCGTGGAAAAATATTGAAGAACACAACATGTCAGTCAACTTTGACCTAAATGTTTTCAGACGCAGAGATTCCAAAACTTTGATAGTTAAAAGATTGGCAATAAAATGTATCTAATGTTTGCAAAAAAATCATAAAATAATCTTTCAAAATTTAATAAAAATCTTGCAATTTGACGTATTTTAATCGTGCGTTGAAATAAAACTCTATATACGTTGATATATGCGTTGAAATAAAAAATATACTTAACAAAATTGACGTTTGTGAAGATATTATTATGAAATTAAACAGTGTTTGATATAACACGTGATTAAAAAATTTTAAGAAAAAATGCTATTCAAAATTTAATTCTTGTGACTTTTATGATTGTTATTATTTTTTTAGCACACATCTTAATCATAAACCTTAATTATCTAAAATACACCTTAATTATCAAAAATTGAAAAAATCTTCACATTATCAATAAGCAAAATTTTCTTTCGTTTAAGACCGCCTTTTCGAACCATTCCAATCCATTAACTACAATATATTGACACAGTCACTAGAGTTAGAATCATTGATTATTGAACGCTGGTATAAGTACGAGAAAAAACTGATGAAAAGTGAGTCAATTCTTGGAAGCAATCCGAATAGAAACTATCATTCGTATTACTTACCTCGGATCATTATCGCAAAAATGAAAAAGCATCGAAAATGGCGACAGACATGGCGGACTGAGAAACCATGGAGTCATAACGAGAGTGACATTTGAGCCAGATGTTGCCTGACATTCTTGCACTTTGGAAACTAATAACTTAATTGCTCTTACAAGTCGCTCGCGTCCGACCCTGTCGCAGTTGCAATTTTGCGCTACGCTTTGCTCGAAGGTTGCTACTTCATTGTATGCAATAATAACATTAACCGCACGATCTTCTCGCTGTCAACGCGATCGCTGGCTCACGTCAATATAAATCGCCGCGAATAAATGCAACATTATGAATATGACGTGGAAAACTCGAACATCCACAACACTTCTTCAGAACAATCTGGATAAATTGATATGTTCAACAAAAAAATCAGGGAAAAATAATAATAATTTCTTGTGTCTTTTATGATTTTATCTCATTCTATCTTGGCAAAAAATTTAAGAAATTTGTCTGAAAATATCTCCAAAATGTTTTAATTTTTGACAATCATCACACATTATAATTTTGTTGGATATATTTTGACATCAGATATTTATATTCGGCAATTTCCAAACTCCTTATTAATTTGGGTAAACAATAAAGAAATATTCAATAAATTTGTCCATATACGATTGCACAGTTTAATTTCAATTTTAACTAATTACTTTGTAGTTGTTTCGTAATAAATTTTGTAATATTTAATCACGAAAATCTTATCAATCTTAATCTTTACATTAAACTTCTTTTAAATATTAAAAGTTTTAATATTTTCGTTAATCAGGCATTCTCATCATGAGAAATAAAATTCGCATACATAACACAATTAAATAATAATTCGTTACTTTAATAACAATAGTATGTAAAGAATAACGCGTTATACATCGTCGAATTCTTTCAACGAGAATCGAGTGAGGGGGGAGGGGGAGGAAGAGAAGTAGCGGCTCGAGATATTCCCTCTATATTCTATATATTATCTCTCGAACAGTGATTCGTTCGTATTTTAATAATTTATTGAAGTGTGTATTTTATATCATTTATTCGATCGAAAACTATCACGCGATTCATGTATATTTATTCATTTCTAACGAGAAATAGAATACAATGCATACATTATTCACTAACGACAAAGATGGTTTTGTATAACGAATTTAATCCCGCGACTTTACAGTGCTAAGCAGATCGTGCAACTACAACTCCGTCGTAATGTAAAGTGCGTAATTAACGTAGGAATGTTATGTAAAGCGCTACGCGATCGTCGTATTCTGGTGATTAC
Source organism: Cataglyphis cursor (assembly GCA_039654345.1). NCBI lineage: Eukaryota > Metazoa > Arthropoda > Insecta > Hymenoptera > Formicidae > Cataglyphis > Cataglyphis cursor. The sequence continues at coordinate 5,710,638 of JBCEZX010000075.1, forward strand.
TGCGCACGCGATTGTAATTAACTGTGTTTTCGGGAGTATGTCTCACGTAAACATCAGCGAGATAAAAGGCAAACAAAACATAAACACACATACACATACACAAGTAAGAGAAGACTCGAAGACATCGGGCAACGAAGTGAGTATAATCTAATTTTGATTTATTATTTAATATTTGTAAAATTAATTATTCGCTTATATTTGCAATAGTAACACAATTTATTATTAATTTATTGTTTCGCGCATTCACATGCGCGTTACAATTGTGAAATACAATGTTAAAATACTTTCAAAAACAGCTTTAATTTCAAATTTCAATAAAAATCATAACGTAACAAAGCATTTTAAAATTCAAATTTCAATAAAAATTATAACGAAATAAAGCATATTAAAATTCAAATTTGTATTAAATATACAAAAACTATGAAGAATATGCAATTATTTCGCTGCGTGAGTAAAAAAAATTATTTTTTTTATTGAATTATGTGTTTGTTAAATTGATTACTGAGTCTGCATGTATAATGATTAAAGCGCTTGCACACAGTAATACAATTGTATATTTTCATGCAAATGCAAGAAATTATGACATTTTCAACTAATAAATATAATATTGTCGGTTACTAAAGCGATCTCTCGTTAGCGTCAATAGTAATTCGTTTGATTTTAATAAATTTGACATTTACCGATTGTAATTAATTTAAACTCTTATGACAATTTAATATATAAAACGTGGAAAATTCTATAATTACAAAAATAATATTGTCATTTTATAAACAGTTAAATAAACTATAAAAATATTCTTTTAACCTTTTCAGAAAGAGAAACAATGAATATATAAAATTTATCTTTTCATTTTATTTAAAATTATTATGGATATTTCCATATATATGCAAATTCCAGTTTTAATTTTTCAATTAAACTCGTAAATTTACGTTTCCAAAAACACAAGTGTGCGTATTATGTTATACATGAAATTTATTAAAATAAATTATAATGTAAATACGTTTCTCATATCTGAATAAAAGATATAACATATGTATAGTTTTAATATACATTATGTCTTAAAAATGATAAACACATAAATATATAACATTGGATTTTAAGAAATTCCTTCGATATCTATACTATTTTCTATTATGCAATTAGTTTGCAAATTCGTTAGCGAGTTTGTTAACATCGCTGCGCGTCTGCATTGGCGCTGACTGTCGCAATAGGGCGATCGATGATATTTGACCCTTACGATGAGTGAATCAACAGTACCTTCCAGCACCGATGTGATATCAAACATGTGCACTACATCACATTTACATTTCACTTGCCTTGATACGAATAGCGTTCTTTTTGAATATGAAATATGAATTCAAACAAGTGTCAATTCAACGATAGAATTCGAGTTCAAATAGCCTCAGTTAATTTGCTATTTGTTAATTTACTATTTAAAATTCTTCACGTATCACGCGTATTAAAAGCGGTTCATTACAGGATTTTGCAATGAAATAATCATGAATTTTCCGTTACTGATAATCACGGATGCAAAAGAACAACCGACAGTTTAAAAAATGAAAATTGTGAAAATCGAAATTAAAAATAAATCGAAAATGAAGCAAATCTTGATTTTAAAAAATTAGTGACGTATATTGAAAAGCACTTGTATAATTTTAATAATTATATGTTATAATTAATTAATATCATATATTTTTATATTAAAATAATTTCCTTTTTTTCTCTTCTTGTTTAACAAATCTTTCTCATAAAAACATTACATTTCAATGTACAATTACACAAATCAATTAACTTAATAAAGTTGTGAGAAAATAAATAACGCTAAAATGGATGAAAAATTTCTTGTTTAATGTTCGCAGTCTTTATCAATTAATTCCTAACATGAAAGCAAATATATTATTTTTATCAAGAGAAAACTCAACATCTCGAATTAATAAAAGAAATCCATAGAGAAAGATGCAAAAGGAAATGTACAGATCCTGAGCTCTCTGTACATAGAATGAAATATACATTTTAGTGATTGCAATGCAACTCCCATGATACATTGACGGATTATTATCGATTGTTGAACTGACCGTTTGCATCGAGGCGCGATTACCTAATCCGTTGTTAAGTTTCAATTAATGTTCACCGTTTCAATTAATGTCTACCGAAGCTTTGCAATTTCCACGAATCTCGGCGATAATTCTGAAGGGTGGAAAGAAAGAGAGGGAAAAACCAAGACCAAATCCAGACCAATGTGAAAATTCTATTTGCGAAAATCGGGTCAAACGATGTCACGTGGATATAAATCACCGCGGGCGCAGTAAATATTCAATTTATGCGAATAAAAATTTTGCAAACCCCACGCGTGGCGATATCGCGACTTTACATAATTTACGACGCGCATCCTCGACGGGAAAACCTCCTTGGGCGAAAGCTTTTTTACGATCGCAATCGACGGCCAGATTCGCGACAGATTCAATTCGCGATGAGAGAGCGAGAAATGTCCCCGCAAATGCGTCTCTTTGCGAACGAGCACGACCGACTTAACTTCATCGACTCGTGCCTGACGTACTCCCCAGCGGAGACCGCGGTATCAATCATTAGAATCCAAGTCGACTTGCTGACGGATTTCCCTTCGGACCGAGAAGAGGTGAAATGACACGACGCGACGCCAGCGATCGGGGCGTTTTCTCGTCTCTCCTACGGTTATACCTCGAAGGTCGACGAATAACTTGAGGATAGTTCTCTCCCCGACGACCAAGGCTCACAAACTCAACGAACAATCTCGCGGCAACCAAACTTACATAATGTAAATTGGATGGGACCAAGTTTGCCCGCTTGTGACATAAGTACGCATAATACAATACGAAGAAGTTTCACCTATGACAAAATAGGATAAGCTGATGGTTATAAGCAAAATTATATCCTGAAAGGGAGGAAGCCCTTATATCATTATATTTTTTTTCTTCAATTGTTCACGACAAAATTTATTATAACAATACATGCACATTGTAACAATACATGTTCTTTTGTAGAGATATTTATAAGAATTAGATTGCATAAAATATTCGGAATTATCGTCGAATTTAAATTCTGTTAAATTATGTTTGTAGCATAGATGAAATGTTAATCCAGAAAGAAACAAAAACGTCGTTAAGTTAAGAGCCTTATTTTATATTTGGATTGTGATATATTGAGCCCTTTATTTTCACCATATTAAAAAAATCGTAAATATATATCATAAATTACTGTAAATAATTTCTGTATTATAATTAGAACTATGATTTGCTAATGCATTCAATAGAACTTTTACTGCACAACTTGCTGTGTTATGGAGTTCTTATGAATTTTATAACTTCCCGGGGAAAAAAAAAACAATCCCTTTTTATATATACTGCATAACCACGCAAAACCATTACTAGGCCATTAAAAGTCAGTTTATACTCGACTAGCGGGGCAATTTTTTTGTGCCGCGCAATTACAATGCAATCTGATTCACGACCGTGTTTGTACTCGAAACTTTCGCTGCCAAGAGCCAACACACATTCGAGCCAAAAGTATGTCTATAGAAATACATATATATTATCTCTTACATTATTCGTACCAAAATACGAGGTCTGTTCAAAAAGTATCGCGAATTTTGAATTTCCGCGGGCTACGTATATTTGATTTTTGATTTTTTT
>JBCEZX010000075.1:5714405-5742679 GCA_039654345.1 Cataglyphis cursor
TACAAAAAAATCAAAAATCAAATATACGTAGCCCGCGGAAATTCAAAATTCGCGATACTTTTTGAACAGACCTCGTAGCATGATACAATACTATAAGACAGAAAACGTGGAAAAAAGTAACTCTCCCCGCTACTTTTATTAGCTAACGCGTGAACGGAATATCCAAAAACATTACTTACACAAAGCGCCAAACTTTCTATGAAAGTTCAACAAGATAAATGTTCGTCCCCCCAGAAAGTCTTAGTCATCTTAATATAAGATGGAAATAAAGTAATATAGAAAGACGATGGGAAAATTTTGTTTTCCACTTAAATGAAGTACTGCAGGATAATGCGTTTGTGAAAGCAACGGATGCGTTTCTTTACCTTCACAGAGAAAATGTTACAAAGAGAAAAATACTAAAAGAAAAGATAAACTTTATATGTAATGGCAATATCTGGAAAATGCGCGTATGATTCCCAGCGCTGTCATTTTAAGTATGAACGCCGTATATAAGCTCATATATGCACTTTGAGAGCTTTTAAAATATAAAAATAATGTAATTTAACATCCTCGAGACGTAAATGTTATAAAATCCATTAGCATTGATAAAAAAAACAAACAAATATTATATATTTAGTTTTATCATATTTTTCATATTTTATTAAATTTTTAGATTTTATAATTTTTTAAAATTATTTTTTGCAAGCTTGGAAAATAATATAATGTTGTTGAGAAGAGATTTGATTGTAAAATCATCTATTTACACAAGACGTTTCCTCAAAATGAGAGAGTAAACATATCTTTCGAATATATAGGAACCTTTATAAAATTTTCATAAATTTATTCGTCTATATAACGAGAAAAAAATTACAGGTCGCTAATAAGTACAACAAATAAAAGTAGCACAGGCAATTTCGTCATATCGCCGCTTTATTTTTCTCGAGCAAATTTGTCTCGACGCGTTGCGGTCGATCAAGTCCCACGTGAAAAGCGTTTCACGTATGTGAAAGAGAGAGAGAAAAAAAAAAAAGGGAGAAAAGTTCAGTTGGCGGCCTCGTATATGCGATGATCATTCGACGTTCACGTGATCATGAACTTCCTGCGCGTAGAAGAAAATAACGCTTTGTAAGATGAGGAGGTAATGTGGCACAAAGGCAAGCGAACCCTTGGTTCTCTCGCGCTCATTCCTTTATACATAGCACACACCATTACAGTAGTGACTCTCTCCCTCTCGCCCGCCCCTTTTCCCGATTCTCGTCCCGTATGGCATCGATCGGCGGTACCGCCGCAAAGGCGAAAGCGGAGTTTCCGAATTAATTATACTTGCTCGTTGTGATAATCGACGTTTCGACGTAAAGGAAGGAAAGGTGCGCGCGAAACCATCCCTTTATCTCATTCGAACAACGACGTATGCCATTACAAGTAATCGATCACGGACGAGCGGGTCACGGGATATTTATGTCCTTACGTTCTCTTATTCTCTCTCTTTCTGTCTCTTTTTGCTCTCTCCTCTCTGTTTCTTTTATTCGCTCTCCTTCAACTAAACGAAATAAACTAATGATAATTTCCTAGAAAAGAGGAAATTTTTTTCCCTCTCCCTCTCGATCTATCTATCTATCTATCTATCTATCTATCTCTTTTTCGAATATTAAAATAAAAGTCAGCCGAGTAATAATTTGAAATCGATATTCTTTAAATGCGGATAATAATGTAAAAAAACGTAATAAAGAGCAAATTTTACTCTCTCCTCCTACGAACTTCTCTAATCCTACATGCAATTTTATACGGATCCGCGAATTTTCATGATAAAATTCGGCGAAGAAAACTGCTTTTGACAGTTTTATCTCGCATTCGACTTGATTAATAGTTCAATTTTCAAAACCAAACGATTACGTTGGAAAAAAAATAATCGCATATAAAATTCACCTACGCAAAATGGTTTCACACGGAAAGCTGAAATTTTTTATTATTCATATATGTCGTTATTTTATTATTATTATTGTTATTATTATTATTATTATTATTATTATTATTATTATTATTATTATTATATGATTAACATGTTAAAATATTTTAATATCTATTTCCTTTATATCATGTAGTGCTTTTAATATACAAAATGATTCAAATTGAAATATTTAAAAATATGATAAATTAATACAAAATGTTAATTTTATTTCATTAGAAATATTGGTTCAATATTTATAAGATGTAACATCGACGATAAAATCCTTGACAAATACATATGAAACCGCTACAAACTTGATAATATAAGAACCGCGTTTTCTCGATGTACATACATAAAAGTGAGGATATGATTTTTCGCTCTAAAAATCAGGCGCGGTGCTTTCGCGTAACCCGGTCGTTTTCGAGAATCTCCATTTCCCTGGCGGAAAATTGAGGTTTGTGACTGCGCATTCCTTGTATATCCCTTTTTTTTTTTTTTTTTAAGAGAGAATTGCCCGAAACTGTGTAATACAATGGGTATGGAAAGTGAAAGGCTACAACGAAAAAAACGCCGTTCTTGAAAGATGTTGTAGCGTCAACTTTACGCATCGTAAAGTGTGCCATTTCGCGTTCACCATTTTAGGAGGCGCGAAATACCTCGGCATTTTTTTAATCGGGAAAACTACGCACACATATGGGGCACAAATGAAACAAAAATAGATTGCATATATAGTGATTAATGTGAGGAATTATTATAATCCCTTAATCTATGTCGCCGAGACTTGTTAAGCGTCCTACTTCAACGAGCGATTACGGCACGATAGCGAGCCTTTTTTTTTTAAAGTAGCGCAATGAATATATGAAACATATAATCTTCTAATCTTTGAATAATTCTGGCAATGGAATGATTGTAATAGCACAATAATTATATAATAATAACAATAATAATTTGTATGAGCTCTTAATATATATGAAAAAGAGTGATCTAATATTATACGATCGGTCAACGATAATCGGGGAAAAGTTTTGTCGGCGAAGAATGATAACGTTTTCGCGTTTCATGCTTTTTATTACGTGAAACAGCAACCGGACGGAAGATTGAGAAAATGTACGGAGGGCGAGGATTTAATTAGCGACGATTATTGGAAATTGTAGAAAAATGGTCCATTCTGTCCGTAATTAATGGATAAGTCTCCACACTGTGAGTTATTTTCATTTTAATCAACTTCTGCCACTCTCGAAGGCTTTATTTAGAAACCAATACATACGATGGCGGACAAGAAAAAATAATTCTTGGTGCGCAATATAAGACATTTTGGATCGAGGTGGTTCAATAATAACGTTCCAATTTCTCTAATCATACATTACAATCCATTTAATCACTCGTAATTTTTCTATTCCGTATGGATTTCGATTAACTTTGCAGAGATCTAACGAAAGATTAAAGATGTAAAATTTTAAGATAAATAAATGCAAATTTTTTGCGAATATATTTATTGTGTTGTTTAATTATCGTTTAGTTATATGATTAGATGGTTTCCAAAATGCAACCTGTTTCATATTGTACGCGTACGAGACATGTCGGTTCACACAACAGTGAACGTGTTAATTCCCTTATTCAGGATTATTATAATTGTCTACCGTTTCATTATGTGAAGAGAGGAATTGTACGTCTATTATTTATTATTACAATAATAAGGAGGATTTATATAATTTAAGGTAGCTACAAAATTATTTATTTAATTATTATCTTCTTAATAAACTATAATATCACAGCTTTGAGTTAAAAACTTAGATTTATTTTGTTATCTACAATATCTTTTTTACCTATCTCTCTGAATCGTCCAACTTTAAATTAACTTAACAAGACAACTTAACAAGACTTAGCTTAACAAGAGTCTTTGGAAGATTTATTAGCAAATATAATTAATCACATGAATCTAATTTACCTTGTCGCGCTTCTACGCCTCCTGAATAATAATCTACGTTCATGTTTATATACCTATCGAAGTCTCGTCTAACCGATTCCCTAATGGATACCTAAGACGCCTTTAAGCCTCTTATCGATGAAAGTACTATTCTCCTCTCCGTATCGTTTACAGTTTACAGATACCGTAGTGTAGATGTGTATTATGTTCGCGCTTTTTATACATTTTGCCATATTCGTATAAAATCAACAGTCAAAAAAAATAAAAAAAAAAAAATTCTTTCATTGTTTCCGAACTCTCCGCTTTTTATTTAGCGCTAATGCTTCGTAGAGGAAACCTCGAAGTTCGGTTCTCCATGTAATTAATAGGAGTAACCGCTTGCGAAACTTCGAGTTTGCCGATAAATCTTCATGTATGAAGTTACATCTTGGTACTTTGTAAGTACAATTCCCGTAAAGTAGGCGCGATAATCGAGCGACCGCATAAGCGTGTAATATCACGACACTAATCGCGCTAACAAGATTCTCAATCACAACCAAATTTTCTTTGGTATAAAATTCGATAATTATATGATGTTTATTACTTATTATTAATTCTAATTTCTGCGTATAAATAAAAAAGTAAATTTCAAATTATGCAGCAATCTTTACTCTCTTACATCTATTTGGGCGAATAAAATTTCATTTTTTGATTATTTACATATAAAACAAAAGTTTAAGTTTACTGTTTAAAAAGATGTAAATTTAGTTCTAGCTTTAAAAATTATTGATGTCAAGTGATGTTAAGTGATTCACTGTAAATAATATATTCAAAGCAGAAATCTACCAATAATTATATGTTTATTAATACAATACGTATTGAAGAAACGGTAATTATTTTATTTTTATTTTTTACGAGTTGCATAATAAAAGCGATCGAATTACCATATCTCGATAGCATTTATCTTGTAACAGGCCGCGAGTAACAATGAATAAAGAGATCAATCACCTCTGCTGCATATGTTCATAAACTAACGTAATAAATACTAACGCAAATCTATGGAGAAAAAAAAAGAGATCAGCTTTAATAGCCTCAACTGTATGTAATAAAAGGATAATGGTGTGTCTTTGGCGAGATGTGTTTCTGCTGAATATATACCCGCTTATTCTGGATATTGCGTAGAAAATAGCGACATAAGATAAATGCCAAGTAAAGTGAATAATGCACATGTTAAGTTCAGCTATCCATTTTCATATATATTTATATCAAGAAAAAAGATATGTACATATACCGTTTCGAATAACATCAGAATCTAAAAGAAAGATATCAGAGATATATATTTAAAGTTGACATTTTTAAGGAGAAAGGTATCCGGTCTACCGCATGAGATTTTTATGACGTGCCTTAGAAGACGACCGCGTGTTTGAAGAGGAGAAACGCTGTGCCAGGAGAGGAACGTTATCCTATCGCATTCTTAAGCGGCTCTCTCTCTCTCTCTCTCTCTCTCTCGATACAGAGAGATCACGCTCATACGAAGGGGAATAAAAGTTTCACCGCGATACCGTGTTTTCTTGTCGTGTGACGCTGTGACAGCGCGCGCACCGCACAGGGAAATAAAGCTTCGCGCCATCCCCCGAAGGTCTTTCTTGCCATTCGTGCACGTTCGTGCACATACACATATTTGTTCTACGTGCTCTATGCGTTTACAACGCCGCAAGTATGTGTATATTCCGAGGAATTTATCAAGAACGATGTAAAACCGCCCGTGGCAATGCTATAACAAAGGATGCATTATACAAGACTTAATAAATGCTTACCCGCGATCCTTCCACATTTTAGAAACTCGCTCTGAGACGCTAAATTATTTCATAACTAATCGGGTTGATTTTATTATAAAGGAATCTTTCATATGTACATGTTTCGCGATGACAACTGCGTTTGGAAAAATCGTAGGTTTCATAATTTTTTCCCATGTATTTATAATTGCTACGTTTAAAAGTCATTCATAAAAGCTATGTCCAAAAGTTATTTTAATTAACTTATTTTATAATAAAATTTATGTGAGACAAAACAAAGGGAATATATCTATTTCTTCTGTCAATATTCCTCATAAGTGATCTTGAGCACTTGATTCGGAAATGTACGTCGGAACGTCACATTTTAAGAAAGACATCTGCAAACGTAATAGAAGTGAAATTTCCTGTTCCTTACAAAACGACGCAGTCACAAAGAAAAGAATCGTCCAAGCGACGAGAGGAAAAAGGCAAAACGTTCCTCTGCGTTGAACGTAAATAGAGATAGATTCGGCCCGATATATTTTCAAGTAGAGAGAGAGAGAGAGAGAGAAAGAGAAGAAGCGACAGAAAAATATGGCATAAATATGGTTTGGTATGCGAGGAAGGAAGGACCAACGCGCATTTTTCTTACAAGGTCAATATGAGAGGAGGTTGAGGGCACGTTTTCGGTCAATTAACTCCCTCCGGGATTGTCGAGCCGTAACACGCGCATATCCATGTTATTCGCGACGGATCGATACTTTTTAAACACGCGATACAATCTTCCCGCATTTCCCCCCCTCCCCTTCCCTCCTGACCGTTTAATTATTTATTAGACACTGTGTCACGAGAGTTGGCGGGAAAAATGGGAGCTCGACTTTAAGCATGGAAAATCTATAGGAAAGAAGTGAGCCACGCGACAGCGTTATTATCTCGCGGTGATACAAAGCGTTCTTTTCAACGGCAAGAAGAGCTCCATAATTATTCTTAATTACATCGGTGTAGAACGCGCCGCGTGTATGCTCGGAAATTGCCTCTCGAGCCCTTCAAAGGGCTTTAGATCGCTCGACTGCTCGTATCGCATTTTTCTCGTCGAATTTCGCGAGACCAGAATCCAATTTTGAAAAATAAAAGTATCGGAGCGATATTAAATAGAATTAATATCTGTCAGAAGGGGAAAGAGAGACGGAGAAAGAACAAATTTTACAACTAGCAATTTTATCTTTCATTTTACACACCAAAACACAGTATAGAACGCGAAAAGCGTAGTGCAAGAGAAAAAAAAAAAAAAAAAAAAAAAACCGAAATTCTTCGTGTGGAAATAAAGCAAAAGTGCCAAGTAGATTTTTCTTTATCCTTTTTTTTTGTTCTGCGATTTTTGCCTCAACTTTTATAACTTGTTTGTAGCGTACCGTCTATAAATCTGTGAACACACTGGCGGGAAACGACCTTTAATTTCATGTTTCGAGAGTTTATCTGGATGGGATGTTATATCTTCTCCTACGTTTCACAAGTTTATACAAAAATAAGCGCGCATAAGGTTTTATTCAGCGATAACTTTTCTTATTATGTCTCTCTTGAATTAATACAATATATCACTTTGTTTCCGAATTATAATTATATATATATATATATATATATATATATATATTTATTTATTTATTTATTTATTCGATACATTTAACGTTGCCTTAATCCTATTGAGCGTTTATTAAAATCGAAGGAGAACGCGAATTATATTTTATTACAGATTTTTATAGATTATAAATGTATTATAGACTCGCTTTCTCAAGAGAATGTGACATATATTAAATGCATTCTGTATCGAGATTATTGAAGAATACGAAACTGCCATACATTATTAAATCAAAAGAAAAAGAAAAGAGAATACATATAGATGAAAACATCCGAGAAAGTGTGCGAGATGAAAAATCGATAGCAGGCGTCCGTATCGAATACATTTTTAGCATGGGAATTCTCCGGGACGATGGATCCGCGCTCTCGGGAACTTTTCTCATTTTCAACATTCACGAACGTGGTGCTGGAACCGAACGGTTATAGGATACTCCTATACAGTCCGAATCGGTCGCCACGAAGTATTCAATGTAACGTGAACGTACACGAAAGATGATTGACTCTCTGATCAAAGATTTCTAAAGCGACGGAAGTACGTGTTTCGTGTCGCCCGTCCCGATCGATCGATCAGATGGTGATTTAAGTGAAAGAGATACAGAGTGACAAAACATCAATGGAAATATTGTCTCAATAAACAGAAATAGGCATTGAATAGAGCATGAAAATGATGAACGTGAATCAATCAAAATTATTAAAAAATGTTTATTTTTAGAACGAATCTGATTGTCATTAAATATACTTAATAAATGTTCACTCCTCTCGGGACACGCATCAAAAAAGTTTAGAATCATTTTATTATACGTGTGACGTGAACATGACAGCATCATTAATTTCTTTCACTGCAAAATTTGTTTGACAATTGCCGGGGCGTTCATATTTTACGGATAAATCTCGTTCATCCGTTTAGTAAGATTGTCATTTTCCAGGATCGAGACTGCTTTCGAGGAAGAAAGGGGACAAGTAAGGTTCTAATCGATAACACATTAATATAGTCATAATTATCGAATACCACAGAATTATGGTCAGATTAATAAGCTGTTAAGACCATAATTCTCTTCGATAATACGGGAGTAAACCCAGTTTGGTATCGCTAATGCTTTCAATTGAAAAACTAAATTACGCTAAAGAAGCAAAAATTAAAGTCGCCATGTAGTTATGCAATTTATCTCGTAATTCACTATGCACTTTTCTGTGCTTTTTATCATTGACAGAAACAAGAGCACAAATTCAAAACTGTTCGTAGTAAAATCCATAGAAAAACATTGCCACTGTATGAAACAGAATTTCTATTGTTGAAATAAATATAAGGCAGAGATCGATCAAATTTCCGATTTAAAGTTTCGTTTTGCACTCATAATCAAACAAATATATTATTCTAGATGGAGCTAAAAATCATATTTGACATACGAAACTCGAGCTCGACTCATCTTTTTCGATGCTTTCGATGCCAGTTTGCTTTCAAAAGAACACAAATTAATCCCCGGGTGAATAACGTCCATAATTGTCGTGTATAGGGACGTATAGTAATTAACGAACCATGTCCATTCCATTTTGTTTATTGCCGGAATATCGAATGCGTCCCGTATCTGCCCGCTGTAATTCTACAACGACACTGGGAATGCCTTCAACGAGAGATCGACGACAAATAGATCGAGAGCCTGTTCGAGCGTTGCGGACTTTGATGTCACGCACAGTTTGAAGTTCAAACAACTGAGCACGGATAACGTTTACACGTAATTAATCCATTAAAGCGTACGCCATTTAAATTCTATGACGACGGAAACGCTGATGTATCTCTGAGTCCTCTATGATTATCCTTAAAAATATTATTCGAAAATTCTAACAGTTTAATTACAATTTATTCTTTTCGATCGGTTTTCATATTGTGACATAAATATTGGAAACAAATGCATTTCCGCAGCGCAGTTTCTCGAATGAATTTTATAACAGTTTCACCCTTGACTTTTTATCGATATTTTCTCATTTAAAAATGTGACGTATTGAGTTACAGTCTACATAAAATTTGAAAATTAATCGTTAATTCTCAAGGGACGCATATCTTTTCTTACAAAGAAGAGAACATATGTAAAATTTACTGAAGTAAATTTTGATATGCAATAGCCAATAAAAATAATTTGATGACAAATATTCAACTGACAATTCTCTAAATTTTGAATTTTTTATATTTATATTTTTATATTTATAATATTTTATCCTAAATACATATTAATATATGTATATAATCTATATTCATATATAATTTTCACAATAATTTAGTTTTAATAAAAAATTCCTTCTCTCATTTCATATATTTTTAAATCGGGAAAATCGATAAGTGTTTGAGAAATAAAGCAATAATAGCGTGTACATAGTATCTATCGAGTTTCTATTGAAGTCGTGAATTATTCGGTGAGCATACTTTTATTAGTTTCATCGACTACAAAGTTATACACGCTAGTGGCCGATAAAATGGACTGTTGACAGAGGCAAATTATCATTATTTGAAGGCATTTTTATTATGCCACAAATTTCCGTCACGCTCTTGTCTGCCATAACTCTGGTATCTCTCAATTTTATGCTTCTTTACTTTCAATTATTCTTGACTTTACATCTACGATCCCATAAAATTTAAAAAATTCGAATACTAACTAAACTCTTTGACGTCACAAATAAACGAGTTTATTATTTTCCTTGTAAATTTTGATAAATAACGCTATTAATGTTTTTATACTTTAATTTTTTTTATGTTAACATTTTTACATTTCATAAAAACTTAATAATTTTATATTTAATATTTTTAAATTATTTGGAAAAAATTTCACAATTATAAGACATTCATAATAATCAGTAACAAAATCATTATTTTTTTGTATCAATTAGGACAAACACAAGTCTATTTATTTCATAAAGAAATATATTATTACACAATTGGATAATATAATTAAATCATATTGATGTCTAAATCAGATTCAACAATTTTAAGAAAAACTTTATCAAAAGTCACACGTTAAAGACATGATACCCTTCAGGATCCTTTCGTCTGAAATTTCGTTTCTCGTGAGCGACGACAGCTTTCCGACCGACTTCCTTTCTAATTTATTGACCTGCTCCGATGGCGAATGCCATTCACACATTTCCGGATCGGCCACGTCTCATCCGATAGAAACGCGCTGCAATTGCAACGCGGCTGCAGCTTGATTTATTCGGGACAATTAAAAAGAAATGCAATAATCGAAAAAAATATGAGCGCGATAATAGCCAGATTAGAAACCTCCGTTTATAAGGAAAGACTCTAATTTAAAAAATTTAAAGCACTTACGCGATCTTATCATGTGCAGATTACTAGAAAAAAAAAGATTTGAAAATAAATACAATGCATGATACAATGTGATATGACTCTAGTTTGAAATGATCTGAAAATATACAAAATGATACATAAATAATTATTAGTAGAGTAATGAAATTTGATTTAAAGCAGTCGATTATTGACACGTAATGATCGTATAATATAAATTCACGCATATGGGCAAAATAATATAGAAAAGATGAAAGTTTGAAATTACTCGGCAATATAGAGAGTGAAGGATGCTCGAACGTCAGGTTACATCGTTTGTCGTTTAAATCATAGAAATGGGATCTCTGTTACTGTTCTATATAACTACATTTCCAAGTTAACTTTAACATCAGGATATATGGAACAAAATATTTCTCATGAATATTGTATAATCACTCCACTGTCCACAGTGTAGTCGATCTAAGCCCGCAGTCAGTTTTGAATTACAATTTCCTTCATTTAAATTGCCAAGTTTTATTTGGCAAAAACTGAAGTAAAAAAAACTCTAAATTTTTATAATTACTTCCCTAATAATTTTATGATATAACACTTTAGGAAATCGCTATTAAAGTGTGCAGCTTAACATTAATGAAAAAAGTTATGTTTTTATCATCTATTTGCATACTTAATTTACCGAGAGACTTTTTAATTTTCCGATATATTACACAAACACTATTGGAGACTTTCAATATTATACAAGTCCCTCCGGCAAAGATTGTGTACATTTCTGTTTCAAAAAGATCGTTTCAATTTCCTGGAAGAATACACCTTCATTATCAATTTCATTTATCTTTTTCTTACGTACTATAAGTCTATAGATACTTAACGTATCTATAAAATGTGTGTCATTAAAACATCGAAAAATCAATAGAAAACGTATTCTTTAGAATTTATATTTTTCGAATGAAAATTTAGCCGGAGATTTAATTACAAAGTGACAAAAACGTCATTCTTGAATTAATTAAATAATATTTTTATTCAGTTGATTTGAGGCTAATTTTCTGTATTTTATTTCAAAAGAACTTCCAGCTTGAGTCTTAATTGTCAAGATGTTCGATGAAGTTGAACTTTTGAAACTTGCAACAACTAACGACCTTCATTAATGAAAAGTCGACTTCAAACTTGAAGAACATGATCATACTGTTAATTTCAAGATTTTATAGCACACCATATTCCACATAATATAATAATATAAAATATTTCAATGTGCACATAGAAATATATACGCTATGGTATATAGAATATTTCAATACACAGCCGATGAAAACAGTTCCAGTTTTGTTTATATCTATTAAATCCTGTCGTCGGTAATATTGCCTGTAAAATCTCGCAGTAATACTATCTGTCAACCAACGGCTAGTGTAAAATAAATATAGAGATCTGTGTGGGAAAAGATAGGCACATCGAATGGAAATGTCAGCGAATGCAGCTAAAGCCAACGCAGTGAGACTTTACTCGAACGACAGATGGATACAAACCAAAAGCCCGAGAAAATGAAAATACATGCGAACAAAGAATCCGCCCGGTAGAATATAATACTTTTAAAACTCTCCAGGTTTCAAATTTATTCTGATTTTATCTCCAATGAGATACACATCGCTCTTCACTACTAATATCAATTATACCCAAAGAGCACTTAACAAATTGCGGAAAGGCAAATTGTAATGCGGAGTCTCTTACTACTGGAAAATGGTAAATTTTAAATGCGTTGTATTCATTGCCAACTACGTGTTTCCACGATTTCTGGTCATCATTAATAGCTTAATACCACGTTACATTTTCGTAGCCTAAGCACATTATAATCGTTCTATTTACGATCCATTATGTTAATTTGAAAAATATCGTACGAAAAATTGCTCTAGGAAAGAAGAGAGAGAATAATTGACATATAATTTATTCCTCAAACATTTTACAAAAAAGAGTCGTAAAAATCGGAAGAGCGACATAAAAATTTGTAACGTTGTGTCACATCTAAATCAATAAATACCTGCTGCTTTACGAGACAATATAAATTCCATTGTACATTGTTTATCTGAGATACAGCTCTTATATCCTTTTTGTGCAACAAGCTTTCTTTGAAATTTAAAAATTATTACTATAATTTTAAATTGTTAATATTATTACTCTTTCGTTAAATAATATTTTTTAAAGTAATGAAAATACTAATCTACTCTCTTTGTTAAACAATATTTTTTTCTTTCATAATAAAATTACCTTACTCGTAGCAAGTAGACGATTCTTGTAATATGAGAAAAAACCGCATATAAATATATTTCAACAGTACTATACATTTGACGCGCGCAGAGTCTGGTAAATTTAATGGAAATTTGCGCGGTTTGTGTGTGACCATGGAGCATATTCCGCAAAATTTACCTTTATAGTAATATACACAAGTAATTTATTAACCTTTAGTAATATATTATGCACAGCGACGACATAAAAGAGATGCATAGTTCCGTGTTTGGAATACAAATGACTATAATATTGTTTATAATTGCGCAGCAACCCGTTCGTTCTAACGCATTATGTACACTCGCGATAAACAACGCGTATATATTAATACACGGGAGTTAAGATCGTACCCGTTCAACGGCATCGCGATATGTCGGTCACGCGAATGTGAATCGATTCCTAAAATTCTTCGTTATTTCCCGAGAGAAAGAGAGAGAGAGAAAGCATATTTTACAGTGTAAAAACGGGCGAAATACACTGTGACGTCGCGCACATTTTTATAACTAGATTTTGGCGAAAGACGGGAGAATGCTTATTCCACGCGACTTGCATTCCGCGTGAAAAATTACAAACGTACACGATATAACATGACATGTAAATACTTATTGCAAAGAATGCAAGTAAAAATAATGGAAGCATATTTTTTCCACACACATTGCGAGGAGGCGCATTTTTTTTTGTTATCAAAAATTATTATCAATCCTATAGCTGAATTATAACACAAGAAAAATTTTTCCGGATATATTAAATTATTTTAAATCGCGCTTAACTAATTTACAAAAATTGCGTTATAAAAAAATAAAAAATAAAAGGCACGTTCTATTATGTAATTTATTCAAGTTTAATCCTTTAATCCGCGTCATATGTCACTTTGGACTTGCTAATATCGAGTTTCTAAGTCAACAAATGGAACAAGCTAACATTGATCAAACGATGATATTATACTTAATATATTGTACTTAAGATATTGTACTTAAGACATTTATTTTTATAGCTAATCAATCAAAATCGATATTTGTCTTAAAATATTTGTACACTCTAACATTTGATACGCAAAGATATTGGAGAGAGTTAAATAGAATGAATCGGTAAAATCATGAAGAATTTATTTTGTCGTTTTTTGTAAATATATCAAAATGCTTTAAATTCCTATTGTAAAGTCAAAACTACGAGTATACATATGATTGATATAAAAATGATATAAAATGATATAAAAATTATGCGATGTAAAAAGAGAAAAGAGAGATAAAAATAAAAAAAAATTTCTTTTTTAATATATGCTATACATAGAGAGACTCTTATATGTAGATTGTTAAAATTAATGAGAACATTTTCAGCATTAATTCTTTAAAGATACTTTGGAAAAAGAAACCACGTCACTAATATCGCGAGTAGAAGAAAGAAATCACTTAATTTCACATTTACGTTACGTTCCAACGAACGCTGATTCGACGTAAACGTCATCATCCGATCAATTGGCATCTTCGTTCCCACTGAATATTTTAGGTAGATCGCTCGGTAATCCCGAATTAACTCGCAGCTCTGCATAATACATACAACGATTCTCCCCCGTAGAGGTTTAAGTTAGGGGAAACGCGACGTCGATGGAAATAAAACGCGTTGGGGCCAAAATTCGAGCGGTTATTCATAGGTGACCTGTTCTACTCGCCAGAATCGTCCGATATTGGAGTCGTAACCTTGACCGTATCTATACCTTAATATAATGTCCATCCGCGCTTACGTGAGTGATTGATGGACCCCCCCCCGGCGCAATCAAATTTCTCTCGCGCGTGCAAACTTTCCTCCCCCTAACAAACGATAACGAAAGAATCCTCGTCGGAGAGACGCGACATGTACAGTCATCAAGTTAAACAAGAGTCGTATCGATCTAACGCGAGAATTCGCGAGATAATATTTTCTGCTCAGAGGTTTCCGTCCCTAAAGTATATTTTCCGACTTATTGATCAATCTCGCCACTAACTTTTATTCACTTTGCTTAAAAGGTTGTTCGATAATTTAATCATTAAGAGAGTAACGGTGATCACAACACACGATGTAAACACACTGCGTCATCGTCTATTCTTCTTCGGACGTGATTTGCAAATTCCTCACAATACTTATACATATAAAGCTTTATGAAGCACGAAAATATCTTTCTTTATACATAATTAACCTGCACGCGTGTGCGGATATTCCGTTTTTCTATTTTTATTTTTAATATCCCCAATGGCATAATGAGGGACGATAGGTTGAGCTGATAAAAAAAGGATATACATTTAAATAATTGCCGCAATCTCGTATTTAAATTTCCCTACCATTACATTTATGTGCATCGTTAAAATTACGCTAGTACAAGGATAATTAGTCTTCTCTTATCCGCATTTAGCGATGGTGTAACAAACGCGATAATAGCATGCCAGTGTGTCCCCCTCGGTGAAAATTGTGCTACAGCACGATTTCATATCCGGCGCACGACGATGCAACCCTATAGTACGTAGACTCACATCACCCACTTTCCTCGATGCACAAGGTCCCTCGTTATATCCTACGTCGATTACAACATTTATAGCCGTTCGATTACATTGTTCCAGCTATCCAGCCGTTATGTCGCCCTCCCGATATAATGTCGAACGCAATATGTATATAATAAGCGTGCTTTGACATAAAACTAGTTATCTAATTAAGCCGCCCTTTCCCACATCTCCGTGAAAATTGACCAATTATTGCATTGCAGACTATTAATAGCGATGTTAATTAATAATAATCGATATGAGAGTGCGTGTAACAGATTATACATGTATTTTAATTCGGTAATTATCACGAAATAATATAAAATGTCGTAGAAGCATTTTTAGTCTTTGCAAAAGCATAAAAAAATAAATATGACGGAGATTGATATAGGAGTCATTAGCAACGTAAAAACAATTTTCATGCAAAATTTATCGGCGCAACTTTTCGCGCGTACCTTGATCGAGCGAAAACAAATTACCCACTTTCCGATAACGCGCGGACGCGTATACGGCAAAATACGGACCGGAAGGACTTCCGTCAAAACTCGTTAATTCGAACGATCCACCACCGGAAGAGAACGGAGAAATTGCGTTATCTTGTAGAAGGGTAATTTCAATCTCCCTCGCTCCCTTATTGAAAGCAGCCCTCAGAGCGGAACGTATTTATCGCAGCGGGTGATGAATTGTGTTTAATGCCGGAATACCTGGTTTAAATGTAACAACGACGTCGAGGATTTTCTTTCGGAAATTGGACGTTCGTCCGAGCGTCCGGCTATAGATAGGATTAATACTGACTCTTCGTTAGAGCTCTCTTATCGGCGCCTTGTTATCGCGACCGTTATCGCGATAAATTATAAAGTTCGGAGCGACGAAGAAGAAGACATTAACACCATGTCATCGGGACACGGGAGCATGATAAATAATTCAACGAGGCAAATGAACTTTTAGCGCGTATTTCAAGATGAAAAATAGCGGAGAGGAAGAGGAAATTCGATTCGAATCTCGGTGTGCGATGCATTCCGGTACGCGCACTTACCAGCTGCGACCGAGAGAGCATATTGATTCCCGGACTGTCAACGTCTTATAACTCAGATACACTCGCTATTGTTGGAATTAGTAAATCGATAGACAACACGAGTTAGCTGTATTAATCGCGCACATCCAATGCTCACACAGTAATTCTAGACACAATGATATAAAAACGATTAAAGTGTAAAAAAAAAATTATGTAATATATTACCGATTTATTACATCGGATGAAACTTATTTCTCTTCAGGGTAAGATAAAAGGCTGTAACATTTATAAAAATAATAAGATTACGATATATATTTTAAGGATCTTAGATTTAATACCACGAGAAATAAAAATGATGATTCAAGGGGGGAGGGGAGGGAGAATTTCTCGATAAATTTCAGCCGTGCTGAAGTCGATTTTGGATTTTACGGTGAATAAATCTCTTTTGCCACGGTACTTATCTTCGCGGGATCATTTATACCGAAAATCCCGCGTGGATTCTCCGATGTAAAAATATCGCGTGACTTTTAAACGATTCGAACACAAGTTTTCAAAGGTAAAATTAAGATCGCGAAGGTATTTGTATGTGCGGTGATGCAGCGACATCAAATTGCGACGAATGCATCAAAGTGGCTGTTCGATTTCGCGCTTGTAACGACAAATATACGGCGGATCCGTGAGAGAGATATTTTACCGGTTTATTGAAAGTTACAGTTTGGACTTTCCTTCCGACCTAAGAGCTCTTAACGCGAAAGCCCTCCGGTCTCCGGTTATATAACTCGTGCGTGTACGTGAAGCAAGAAAAGAGACGCGCCAACCACAAAACGCGTATAGTTTGCATATACGTATATCATACAAATATTTCTTTTGAAGAGAGAATAAATATTCAACGCACTTTTTCATGTCTCATATATGAACTTTGTTATGTTATATAATGATCATTTCCATGAAATAAAAATAATAATTCATGTAATATTAACAAAAAAAAAAAAAAAAAAAAACATTTTCCTGAATAAAAAAGATTTTTTAATATAAAGAGCTAGAGATAAATCGCTTGATGTGCAGGCTTTCGGATTATACTTCTGTTTTTTATATTCTTTGCTTTGTACTCAAAAAAAAAAAGATATT
This sequence comes from Cataglyphis cursor, assembly GCA_039654345.1. Classification (NCBI taxonomy): domain Eukaryota; kingdom Metazoa; phylum Arthropoda; class Insecta; order Hymenoptera; family Formicidae; genus Cataglyphis; species Cataglyphis cursor. Next base: position 5,731,871 of record JBCEZX010000075.1, read on the forward strand.
ATTATTTTTATAAAATAGCAAATATATAAGTTAAGATACAACTTTATTTAATTTGCATTATTCTTTTACGAGATTGAATAATCGAACAAATGCACTCATACAAATCACTATAGTATTTCGTTGGCCCTTAAACATTCTCTCCATTTTTAAGGACTATTTAAGATTTATGGTACCTGTACCAAAGTGGAGTTATATCTGTACTTTCCAGCCATAAAGTTAGCTTGACCAGGCCGTGAAACTACTTTTACGACAACAGGCTAACAAATCTTTAAGCCATTAAGGATTACAAAAAAGAATGCAATGAAAAAAAAAAAAAAAAAAAAAAAAAATATATATATATATATATATATATATATAACTAATTTAATCTTTTTTGTCTCTCTTATCCTTTTTTGACATCGCATAAATTATGTAATGATAAGCTAGTCGCAAAGAAAAAGTGGAAACAACCATTTATTTTTATATAGTAGACGCGCTTTAAGATTGGATATAAAATATTTTACAGGAATTGTAAAATGAATTCGCGATTTACATAAAAATGTTTTCAAAAAATATTTAATTTATTTAAGCGTAACATAAAAATTTGTAAAATAAATAAACAAATCACTTACTCAATAAATATGTAAATATAGCCGTCTCAGCCTTCCTGTACATAAATCCATATACAATCTATGTACAGTCTATTATATTTGCCTACATCAGAGAAAGAGTACGTGATCGATAATATCGATTTCCTGTAGCAAAATTCAGTTCTACTGCGCATTGACCAACAACGAATCACGCACAGTCATTTTCAATGTATTTAGAATAAAATTTATGTTAGCGGTCGCGGAATTTCCGGTCACGGTGAGTTCAAAAGTGGAAAATCGCTTCTCTATTGAAAGTGTCACGCTCCGAAAATCGCGTTAAGAGATTCGCGCTAAACTCCGTCTAATTCTCGTCAATTGCATGTTTGCATGTCAAAATGAGATACATCAAGTAAGAAATATTTATATTCTTATCTAAAAAAAAAAAAAAAAAGACTATTGCGTATTATATTTTATATTGTAAGAACGTTCTCAGATATGCGTGTTTATATTTCTACCCCTCCCCCCCCCCTACCATTTCTCATATAATATTGACTTACGCGGCGCAACATCTTGCAAAAGACTCGCAGGCGTTATGATTAATGATTCGCCCAGATCGCGATATTTGTATTCGTCGCTCTAAGTCTAAGAGAGGCGGTTAAAATCTGGAAATTTGCACTTCCACGCGAAGATAAACGCGCTTTAAAAGCAATATTAAGTAGACATTGATAGATTTGTGAAACTTACCGATAATTCGAGGATGCGAATCTATATCCTAGATCCTCATTGGAGCATGAAAAGGGCGGATGGGGGTGGAGCCCGTCCGACAAGATCACGCGCGTTTACATTCTCCGGAAGGTGAAAATCACCTGGAAAGAAAATAGCGATTTATCAGAAGGTATCTTCTCGTACAGTTAAGTTTCTCTATCGAGCATTCTGATGCAATCCTTCCGTGCTATGATCAAGATATAAAAAAAAAAAAAATTTATTTTAAACCTGTGCATCTTTTAATTTCTTGAGCTACTTAAATTACAGCTCTTTAACTTTTGCGAGACAAAAAATTAAAATTTCCGTTGAACGAAAATGAAAATACACATTCTCATTAAAAAAAAAATAAAGTATCTTTTTTTTTGTTTAACATTCTCGAATAAGAAATCAGTAGAAAATTGTATCTTGTAGCCGCTCTCTGGAAAATCTGAAAGACTATCGATTAAAAAAAAATACTTTTGTTTTTTTTCTACAATTTTTTATTCTTCCTCGCCAACGCGCAATAAACTTCCTATTTGCGTCACGTTACCCCAGGAGAAATTAAGAATTATGTCATATGTAACAACGACGAGCGGCAAATGTCTCGCTGAGCACGCTCGTATAATTAATATCCCTGTAATCAATAATGGATTATGGAGAGGTCGAGACGATAGTTCGGATTGGCACCGTCAATCCGAAGCAGGTGTTCTCCACATGGGAACGATCATCTTCTTCTCAAAGATCGATCAGCCGAAATTTCGGGTACTCGTCGGAGAGCGCATACAATTCGCGTACCTGCGGAATGTGAATGCGCGTCATGCGGAAGTGTATTAGGTAAAAAGAAAAATGTTATCGATCTCGACACGATAATTAACATTACCGCATTCTATTTTGTTCCACTTCCTAGTCGGACGCGACGGACTAGTCGGCGCAATTAAGCGAAGTAGCTCAATTGTTCCGGCATGACAGCTCCGGTGCTGTCGATAACGCTCTAATGCCTCGTGGAAATCGAAATATATATACATGTGTTACGCGAGATCGACGTACACAGAGGCAGACGCATCACGCGCGCGCGAACGTCGTAATATATTAATGCAAGTATCGTCTGATGGATGACAAAGTAAGACTCGCGCACGTCACGCGTGCGAGATCATGATAGATCTCCACAAATCGATGTCGCGCGAAATAGACAAGCATATTCAGGTTATTGTTAGCTAGAGAAAAAAAGGCTAGGCATGTGGAGGCGTCTCGCGTTAACCGTATTAAATTTTAATGACTTGAGTAAAGAAAAGTAGTCCGTCGTTCATCACAATTTTCCAATATTCAACGTAATATATCGTCTTTATGAGTAAGCTTCAAATTAAAATTCGATTAAAGTAAAGTCCCCTTAAAGTTAAGTGAGAAGTTTAGTCTTATCGTTTATAGCTGCTTTCCTTGAAGAGCTCGACTCGCGGGAGACGCCCATATTCAATCGCTAAGTACTTGAAAATTCTTGATGTCCAAACTTTTGCTGAGAAAAAAATAAACCCCAAGCTGATTAACTTTGCAATACGTAAATTTTATTAAGTCATTATTGATTTTTTTTCTTTAACTATTATATTTAGCCGCTATTATAATAACTATTATATTTTAAAATTGTGTACACTATTAAATATCGTTTTTCTAAATAACAATATGTCATATGCTATACATATTAAAAAATTGAAGAATTTCCCGTTAAAATATTACGCGATCGATGCAAAACACGTCCTCTCAAAATACACTGCTTTTCAAAATACAACTACTTTTATTGTAGCAGTCTCTTTCTGTCACACGTACACACACACATACATATACGTATAGTGGGTGTGTAAAGTGACCTCCATTGGAAGTCACGCAGCGTAATGTCGACGCTTCGTGTCATTTATTACTTCACGTGTTTGCAAAATTCATGCTAAACGTATAAATAAACGTATAATAAAATATAGCAATCTCTCTACCGCATTTTATAAGAAATATTTAATTACAGATGCGTAATCTTCATAAAAATTTTTAGATTAGTAGATATAGTATAAAAATAGTATAATAATTTTATCGAGTTTATTTTTAATTATTTTATTGCGAATTTGATTTGCGAATTGAATTTCCAGTTGAAAAAGCTCTCAAGACACAGTTTTCCGCAAGCACACACTTGTTTGCATCGAGGAACTAAATTCAAGTAATCAAGTACCTTATCAAATATGCTTATCAAGAGAGAGTAGTGTAATAACGACATCTAATGAAGACTCTTCCGGTCGCCGAGGGAGCGACCGAGAAGTACCTGACCTACATAAATATTGACTATAGGTGGTTTTCGTGCTCTCGACCTTGAAATCACGCAAGAGATAGTCCCGCATATTCAGTCAGACGTAAGGAAATATCTCGAGGGGAAATATTTCGACAAGAAATGTAGTCAAACAAAGAAAAAAAAAAAAAAAAAAAAAAAAAAAACAAGACAGAATATGCAAACTGAAAATAACATTCTTTAATCAATTGAGAAGTCAAATCGGGATTCTGGCAGATTTATTTGCCACAGGAGTGGCTTTGCGGGGGATCTGAGGTTAAGCGGTTTAATTTACTCGCAGTGTTTTAAACAAACGCTCGAATCGTCGAATAGGAATATCGTACATCAACATAAATTCAATCGTATAACGGCATAAAAAATCGTTGATTTAGAAAAACAATCCAGTATAAAATTCGAAGACGCGTTTCTACGACGCGTAACACGTTCAATTTAATGCAAAAAGACATTTTAAGGATGATATTTCTCAGTGAGATTAATTTTGATATGAATGCCACAGAAATATATGTCGCATAATTACGCGCGTGATCGTTACAATGATCGTCCTATCCTTCTACGCCGTAAATACAATATATATATTTTTTTTTTTTACACTTTTCCGCTCGACTCGCGCAGATTACTTCGCTATATAATTTCCTGTTAGTATTCTCTCTCTTCTCTCCGCAACGTAATTCCGAATATATCAAGACGGCAATTATTCTGGTTTTAATCTCCGAGTGACGGCGCAACAACTTCGTTGGCTGTGCTCGCTTAGAGATTTGCGTCTGTATTTATTTATACGTCATACGTCAACCGCAGCCCTTTCGCGTTTCTCTTAAACTCCAATTGCGAGTTTAATACGATTCGGCAAAACGTAAAATGTTCCATACACGGTGAGAGACTCGAATGTTCACATCAAGTTCTCTAGAATTTGCAAAGTTTACCGACATCATTTAGTAATGTATTTTTAAGACTAGATAAAGAAAGCAAAAAGCTCGTTTCGTATATCGAGGAATGAACATTTTGTCCGAACAAGGTAAATTGGCAAAATTCCACGGTTCATTAATTTTAGCCAACATCACTTTGGTTCATTCAGGGTTATACACTCGATTAATAAGCACTTGTGCCCCATGAGAATTACGCGCCGTTAAGTGCAAGATAAAATTATCCATGCTCATATATATATATATATGTATATATATATATATATATATATATATATATATATGTCTACATACGTCAGTATAATAACTACTTTTAGCAACTGAACGATATTCTACACGAAATTAAAATAATCCACCTGCGAATATAGCAATTTTGAATAAATTAAGTTTAAAATACAAAGATTCACGAAATTGCCGAGACAATGCATATGGTTCATTTCTTTCCAATTGCGTGACTAAAGTCATTTTCGCACTGCATATCCAATTTTCTAAGTAAAAATTAAAATTCGTAAATTTACTGAAGATAGTGTGACTAGATTCACTGACGCAATAATTCGTTTATCGAACGTCTTGTCGTTTCCTTTCCGTTCACATTTTAAATTTTAACAGTAACAGAAACTGCAGACATAACGTTATCTCTTGGGCATTCGCAGTCGATTCTCGTTAACGAAAATATAGAGAGGTTCTTAAATTGTAAGTTAAAAGTGAACGGATGAAATAATATTTGTTATTCGATTTCAAGTAAAATTAATTTTATCGAAATTTTAATTAACAGCCTCTTTTTAATTGCTAAAATATTATACATTAAAATCTAATAAGATTGTTTCTTCTCTCGTCAGTTGTAAAAAAATTGATTCTAAATTTATATAAAAGGAAGACAACATATCCGTCCATTCTTGTCCAATATTGATTATGTACAATGACATCCTATGTTCAATCTTTGTTGAAACAGTTTTGATAATATTCCGCGTCTAGCCTTTCAAATCATTAAAAATGCAGCGATAACTTTACTTCTGCGGATATAAATTAAAAGAATGGACAGATAAAATATCAGCGATAAAATATCAGAGATAAAGCGCGATAAGCCTTAATTCCGTGAATATATTACGTGGAGCTTTAACGACACCCTCGATCTTGTTCGTTCCATCTCAGTTCACAATCCACGCGCGCGGACATCTCTTTTTAAAATAAATACGCTATAAAAAAGGGTACGACATGTACGGTGTAAAATATCGATTTGTTGTTCTCGAATGAAGGCGGTTCTAATCATCAACGGCGGTCGCAAAAACTTGTTCACATCCGCTCTCGTCGATCGAACGGCAAAATGAAATAGCCGTTCTTATCATTATGGCCTGCATACTCCATTATGTACGTCACTACGCGTATCTCCCTCAACTGATTATCGAAAGGTCCCTCTCGCCAGAGGAAAGGGAAAAAAAAGTCGGCTAGTCCATTTTTCCGATACGCAATTTTAAACGGAATAACATTTTTGCATGCGATAAAAATAATATGATATTGTCCATCGCGAGATAACGTGCGGTAATTAATTATTTTGCTTACAACAAAGTAATTCATCCGACAAATAATTTATGGAATTCTCTTACAAATGAATAATCTGATATTTTCTTTTTAAAAATCAAATTAATTATCTATAATGTAAAAACGCGGAAGACGATCGAAAAGAGAACTTGATTAATATATTTTCGTTTACACAAAGTTCCTTTTTCAAAAATGTTTAATCAAAGTAAAATAAAAATACAGACAAGAAATTCTCGTACGGGTGTACGAGCATTGTCGATGCACTTGCCTTAGTAGTTGACAAGATTATGTCCAAGTCCATTAATCAAGAGTACATTCTCGTAATAAATTTGCTGAATGTAATAAAGTTCTGTCGACAAAATATCATCGTAAATAATAAATTTCTGCCCTGAAAGACTGGTGCGCAAATAATAAATTTCTCCAGCAGCGAAAAATTAGTTTTACACGAGGAACGCTATAAATTTTTTGTGATCACATCGCACCTATATATTTTTTATTCATCTTTTTCTTATAAAAACCTAACCAATGCACTTCGTGCAGTTAACTTTTTAACACATAAAAGAGCGAGTACATATATTATATTTATAAAAAATGCAAGCAATCCTCATATCATATATGTGCAAACATAAAATCACTTGTAATAAAAAAAAAAAAAAAAACAAATATCAAATATTGAATTTATCGTTGCTAAACGCGGGAAAATATATGGTCTCAACACCCTCGGTGCCAAGTACGAGTTTGAATACAAACTCGACGCATTAATACCTGGGACACTTGTAAAATATGTATGAGATGAATCAAATACACGAATTTGCTCCAGACAATCATATGCAGAATAAATTTTTGATCGTCCGATATGTGAGTTTAAATAACTGCCGATCTATTTAAGTATCGACAGCCTTAATTATTCTGAAAGACAAGAATTCATTTTCCGCCGCAGTAGCATTCGCTCTCGGCATCGTCGGGACTCGTTTCCAGAATTGGAGCAGGTTCGAAATCCCAAAATCATCCCCGGTTATCAATGCGGATTAATTGAGCATATAGGAGAGTACTCACGGAAATGGGGTACACGATGCGCCGCGGAAACGCGTTAGGGTGACGCGCACCGGACGCGGTTCGCCCGCCGTTGGAGGGCGAACCAGCGTTCACACACCGCACGAAAGCACGTTTTTCACGGGCGACACCTTGGCGTGCGACACTCAAGCGGCGCTCAACGGCACGCTGCGTATCATGATCGACGAGGATGATACGGTACCGGGGACCAAAGAGAAAGACCGACCTTGATAGCGCGGCGACGACGAATCAAATGGTGGAAATCTTTTTCGCAGAGATAAAAGAGAGAAAGGAAAGAGAGAGAGAAAGAGAGAGAGAGAGAGAGAGAGAGGTAGTGAAAGAGAAAGAGAATAAAATGGATAATGCAAGAAAGAAAGAGACAGAGAGAAGGGAAAGAAAAGAGAGAAAGAGAGAGAGAGAGAGAGAGAGAGAGGATAAGAGAAAAAGAGAGCAGAAAGGAGAAAAGATCGGATACCGATAGATACGATCGGTCTCACTGATTACTAACAGGAAGAAAGGGAAATCCGATTGTGAGACAATAGATTGATAGACAACCGCGTGGCAGCTAGAGTCGCGACGCACTGCTGCTTCACGGCTGCGAATCCCCACCATGGATTTTCACGAGCTCGCTACTACCCCCCCACACACCCCCCCCCCTACGCTACCCCGCGCGCGCGGTCAACCCCCACCTGCGCACCAGCCAAACTACGGCACCTCCACGGCGAGCTCTACCTACCTACCCCTATCCACCTACCTACCTACCTACCCTATCCTATGGGCCACCACACCCCCGCGACTTGCACACGACTTGTTCGCTCCCGAGGCTTCACTTGCAACGGCTCTTTGTCCTGTCTCTCTCTTGCGCGTGAAGCGAGAAATGGAAAATCAACGCGAAATCGTACGATCGTATCCGTTTCATTTTTGGCGACTTTACGTAACATTCGGATCGAAAACTTTAACATATAAAATTGCCGTGAAACTTTCCTAGGCAATTTGAAATGCAGTAAACTTCAATGCGAAAAATCGAATCCTATGGAATCATGTTTTCGCGAAGTTAATGAAAGCAATTCCTTTAAAAAGTAAGCCTTTTCTAAATAATATTTTGTGAGGAGAAGAAAAAAAAAGAATCAGAAAATTTTTTTCCGTGCACATTCCAAAGATGCCGAAGATCCCAAAAGAATTAAACAATCTAAATGTAATTATCTCCTCAGCGAATACGGTAGATCAGTAGTTATATGGTAGATCAAACTATGTTTTAAACGAAAAGTATCGAAGTTTATAGCGCCAAAATAGTCCAATATTCAATGCAACAATTTAACAAATTTAACTTTTAAATATTTTCACACATAAAACATTAATTTTCTTCCGCTAATATTAGATTCTTAAGTCTCATTAAAAAGTCAAAATCTCTATAGCACTTCTAACTCATGTACATCAACTAAAATTGCAATATATAACATTAGAACAAAAATTATTATTAGTTTTTAGTGTATTGTTATTTAAAAAAAAATTATATTCTTTACCTTAATTTCCGTATCTCAAAAATATTTATTTATAAAAAAATACTTGTCTCTCAAAAAATTGTAATGCATTGAATTATTCTTGAAAATAGAAATAATCAAAAATAACAAAAAAGCCATTATATTAAAAATAATCGAATTCTTTTTGTTTAAAACATAAACTTATTAAAATAAATCCTTAAAAAAAATAAGTTATAAATAATTTTTTAGGTAGATATAATTATTTTATCTAAAATAAAATATAAGATAAAAAGTATGTTATAGATGTGTAATTACAATGCAATTATAAGATAAGTATACGCAACAGTACAACAATAGATAAAAACATTACAATACAGATAGTGAAAACAATCGAAAGACAAATAATTAGTGATGGATAATATATCTTTCTTGTGAAAAATTTATCTTCTTTAATGATTTCTTAATATAAACCATTACGATGATCTCTGATAAATCACGAAGATCTCTTTTGTCGATAAATCGCGTCGACGATACTCGAGATGGAGAGAGATGCTGCTTTAGAATTCTTTTAAGCTTACCGGCATCAAAGTTACGAAGAATAAAAGTGAATTAGTTCTTACAAACTGAATTAATCGCTTAATGAAGCGAGAGAGAATATAGAAATAATCATAAGCAGATTATCTCATTTATATCTCAAGATTCAATCCATTAGAATAAGACGGATTCATATTTAACAACCCTCAGGGTCAATCATGATCATCATAGGACCACTAATTAAACAAACTTGATACAACGGATCAAACAATCTCGAAACTTGGTTTAATTCGGTAGCAATCAGTCCAATCAGGATTAATACTCCGATTGCGCCAATGTCTATTTCCAGACAGCACATGTTCCTAAAAGATGTCTAAAAGACGGCTTATCATCCTTTAAACATTTTTAAAATATCTTTTGACTTTTTTGTGCTGTTGTTTGCATACAAAAAAAATACCACAAGTGCTCATGATTATATTACACGTTATATATATATATCAATTATCTAATTCATTTATTGGGAATATTTTGTTTAAATTTATATCTTCACAAGTAAATTAAATTTACAATTCATACTAAATGTGAATACGGATCATGTTATATGCAAACAAAAAATACGATGTATCAAATCAGTCATTCATTTATCAATATATTTGAAATTAAACAATTTTTTTAGAAAAAAAAATATTTATGATATTGTGTTATCTCTGACTATTTGCAAATCGTTTTATAAATAAATTGATAAGGAATATATTCTGACGGAATAATTGACATTATTATAAAGAAGAAAATTTAAAAAAAAAGCATTTTTCAAATGTCGTTTTATTAATAAGCAATAATATAATAATTAAACAAATAATTAAACAAATAATTTCCAATTTCATTGACTTTTTTAATTAAAAAATTGAAGTATATTTTTCTTTGTTAACATAGAAAAAAGTTATAAGACGAAGTTATATGAAGTTATAGGAAAAAGTTTCTTCACTTTTTTTAACAGAAAAATAATCTTATTCTTTTGCGACTGCTAGCATATTTTTTTATTTGAACAATTAAAAATTGTTCGATTTTATTCTTTATTATTTGCTTTTTATTATAATTTAAACTACAATTTTGAATCATAAATGAGTCTGTAACTTCACTAACAGAAAACTTTTTCCTGTGAAATTATCGATAACTTTCTTGTTACATATAATGTGTGAGGCGCATATACATATACACAAAATATCGTACATAGATTCTTTTTTATAAAACAAGATTGTACTATATACACGAAACGGATACTTTTAGATTCACGATCGGTACACCGATGATGGTAACATATTTTGCAGTCAAGACTGTATATCTATCCGAGATTCAAACCGCTGACTGTGCTAATAAGTATGTTTGGAAAGAAATCAGTCGAGTTACCATCTCACGAAATTAACATCTACGTAACATATGCATATAAAATCAGCATTACTAAAATTGGCAAAAGTGTTTATTAACTGCCAATAAGTCTTGGATCCATGTTCTTCCTCAAGTATGCGTGTGTTCTATATGTATATTAATTATTATAATAAATGACGAGATAATTTGGAGTGCAATTTCTACTGGAAAAAATATGTCTTTGTCTTTTATTTCTGCAAGAAAAGCTCTACATTATATAT